>JAOXJP010234266.1:0-10187 GCA_025762735.1 Platanus orientalis | reverse complement strand
TCCACTCTTCTAAAGCTCACTACCGAGCTTAGGTATATTTCATTTAGGTACTATTACAATCTAGGTCAATATACAAACCCTACTACTTGCTCACAAGCAAGCCAAACAATAACACTCGGTGTCTCCTGTAGGTGTGCTCTACCACTGATGTCTCTGACGGAGGTTGTTAAGCTTTCGGTGTCTCTGGCGGAAGCCAAGCAATATAATAAATGAATATGAATGCAAATAAATGCAAATTCAAGCAAATATTACCTCTATATGGTTGATGTTGCTAGTTGCTCAATATGTGGGATGCTCTTTATTGAGCTGATGTGCCTTAGCTACCCACAAGGTCAAAGTACTTGGCTCTAGTGCTCCTTAAGCTTAGCCAAAGGTGAGTTCCTTTTGGGAAAAAAATGCTCACCATAACCTCTCCTCAATAGCATTAATGAAGCTTAATAGAAGAGAAGAAATAAGAGAGAGTAGTGTAGAATGCTAGCTACTAAAGCTCAAAAATCTGTAGGCAATGGAGGTTTACACAGTGAAGAAGGCTCTCAAAATAGTATGCCTCTTAGCTCTCTCAAAAACTAACTTGGAGTGTTGGAGGAGTGCTTACCCTAAAGGGAAAAGTTCTTTTATAGTGGGGAGGAGCTTCCATGACCTTAGGATAGGCAGATAGCAATCAGGGTGCCATTTTGAGCCTTTAAATGAACCAAAATGGGGTTTAAATTTCAAAAATCTCCCCTAAATTCTTGTGAATTTTTTTTCCAAAATTTCCCTCTAAACTGATTTAAGGTTTCGCAATCGGTTTGGGATGTCTGTCAGACCCCAAATCAATTTGGGTTTTTGCAATCAGTTTGGGTTCTGGGAATTTTTCTCAAACTCATACCGAAATCGATTTAGGCCTATAGGTTTTGGCTTTGGGAGTGCATAACTGAGATCAAAATTCATACCGACCGATTGTGAGTTTCGCAATCGATATTGGCGAAATCGATTACGAGTCTTGCAATCAGTTTTGACTGAAATTTTTATATGGGTTGTCTTTTGGCATTTATATTTGGACATTCTTGGGAACCCTAAACCTTGTCTAGGATTGTAGACACATAATATGATATGATATGCATGATATATACCTTTCTTGGTGTGCCTCTTCCCGGTGCTCTTCCTTGGCCTTTTGTCCTTCTTGGCTTCATGATATGAACTTGTGAGCTCATATAGGACACTTACAGGACTCCTAGCACTACCATATGCCCAACATATACTCATGGGATTGACATACATCAACAAGATTTTTATAATAATCTAAAATATAATTTAAACATCCTAAAATCTTTGGAGTATTGTTTTATCTGTGATTTTGTCTGGAAAATTTTCTAGACATTTGATTACTTTGTTGATTGGGTTTTTTTTTCTTGGTATATTTGATGTCCAAAGAACTGGAACTGGGTTTGAAAAAGTCTTATCTTTCTTTATGAAATGACAAGTCCATTTTGTTTCGCACTTTTATGGAATATGTAGTGGTTTTTAAAGTGTTAATCAATATTCTTTGAGAATATTAGAACTTCATTTATATAAACTATTGAAAATGATGACAACTGATTAAATATCTCATTCACAATTCTTTGAAACTTAGATGGGCTATTATTAAGCCCGAATGGCATCACATTCCATTCAAATTGTCCAAATGGAACAAAAAAGGAAATTTTATACCTATCCTTTGCTTCAATCTGAATCGACCAAAATCTAGATTTCATGTGAAATGTTGAAAAGACTTTGGCATCATATAGCTTGTTTAACAAATCCCTTTTATTAGGAATAAGATACCTAATCCATTTTAGTACCTTATTTAAGGGCATGTAATTTATTACTAGATGAGAAACTCCTTGTTCTAGTTTAGAAGCATTTTTAACATAGAATGCAACACAACATTACAGATAAGTGTTTTTCCTTATTAACTTCTTCTTTAGAAGCTCTTGAATTTCTTCAAAACAAATTTGAGTTAACCTATTCTTCATTTGGATAAGCCTAGCTTTTATACGAATATATTTTTCATCAAAGTTTTCAATGTATGGTAAAGAGACTTGATGCTCCTTCCTATGCTAGAATGAAGTTAGAAGATCTGAGCAAACTTCTTGCTAAAATTGTTTTTGAAGATTTTGAATCTTATCTTGGAGATGTTTGGATTTTATTTGTACTTCTATCCTTTTGTAAGATATATCTTCTCTGATATGGTTTGTAAATTTTTCTTTTAAAAATTCATGTTCTATAGATTCTGTCAGAGACAACCTTGGCATTGAACAAAATTTGAAGATTACTCTTTTATCTTTTAAGACTATAGAAATGCCTTGGTTTTCAATTGAGAAAGGTTTGATCTGCAAGAATGGTGAACCAAGGATTCGATCTTGTTTTAGATCTTTTACTAAAATGAAAGAGTTTTTTATACAGGTTCCTTGATTACAGATATTTACATTTGGTAGTTTAAACCTAACATCTAATCTTCTTGAGTTTGTAATTATAATTCTTTGAGAAGTGGGGATAAAATATTTTGTAGGGATAAGTCCTTCTGTAATGTAGTTAAGTCAGCCCCTGAGTCGACTAGACCTTTGAGGTTCAATTCAAATTCTCCTCTAATCTTAAGAGAGAAATGAGTACCATTTTTAACTTTCTTCGCGATAAATATTTTCAACTATTTTTTATTCTATTCCTATTTCTTAATTAGAAGTTTCTCCTTGGAAAAGTCTATGTAATTCAACTTCCTATTCTTCTTCACTTTCTAAATGTTCAGATTTGTTTTGAGAATACAATTATAGGATTTGAAGTCTATCTTTTATAGACTTAATCTCTCTCTAGATCGATCCAACATATTTGCATAGAGACTCTAGAGGATCAATCTAGTGAGTCTAGTTTAGAATTTTTGTTGACTACTCGTATAGATCTTTTAGAATATTTTCTAACCGTTGGGGGATCTAAATTAAGGCTTTCAATTCTCTATTTAAAGGCATATTCATGCTGAAAACCCTAACACTATAGAGAAGAAGAGATCACATACTGCATTGGCAAATCCATTGAAAAGGAGAGATCTTGTTCCCTTTCTGAGAAGTCTTCTTGTGAGAAGCTTACACATGACCATAGTGTGTTCTATATTGGAAAATCTATCTATTGGTTGTGATTAGGATCTCCATTCTTGAAAACCCTAGAAAGGTCTGAGAGTATGATACAACATGCATGTAGGTTTGTGAGTGTGTGCCATAGGAGATTAAGCAAAGATCATCATAGGCTATATACCATTATAAACTAGATTCCTACTAGTACCTTAGCATGCAAGTTTGGTTGATTCTCAATTAAGTCTAAGTGTGCATTGTTAAGTAATCAAGAAAATAAAGAAGAAGCAAAATTAAATCCTAATGAGATCTTAAATTTCTAACAATAATTAGGAATTAATCACACTCTATATTGCTGGCCGAAATTGTGGCAATCCAAAAAAACATGATTAATGGGGTTTTAAAATGGTGCATTAAAGTAAAAGAACAAGGGGCATGTCATAGGAGTGAACTAATGTAGGTTAATGGAATTAGAGTGTCTTTCCAAAGAAATGGAAGAACACTATGGATTGAGATTTCCAAAGATCCCACAAAGAGTTCTTTCAAACATTCTTACAAACATATGGAAGGCACAAATTATATGGTAATTGAAAACATAGGATTCAATGGGCGAAAATCCATGAAGTTGCAAGGTTAATTTGAGGAAGTTGGTAGAGGATGATCAGCCTTAGAAAACATGGGCTGAGGGTCCAAACAAACCGCAAAAAATCAGCCCCAAACTTCCCCATCCATCTTCAACAAATCCACCAAAGGTTCCCTCACAAAGGGAATAAAAACAAGGCTAAAAATAGGATGATGTCACCTGAAATTGACATGGCAAAATCCTCCTGATTGTAGCTATCAATCACCTACACAATACTCCATATGATTCCAAGTGTGCCAATCCAAGTGGAAGAAAACTTCAAATCTACCAAGAATTTTAGAAGGGCTACCCCTACCTAGGGATCCCTCAAGGAATTTCCTTAGGTTTTGAAAGATGCTCCAAAGTCCTCCATAATAGGTGTTGCCCAAGCCTTAAAACCCTCCTTAGATGCTTGAACTACTTTAAAAATATGATATCTTCAAGTGGATAATGAGAATTCTTACAAAAGGTTTTCATCCAAGTTTGTTGAAAATTCAAAGTGAGTAGAAAAGAAAGACAAAAAGAGTAGAAAATCCTTTTAACCCAAAGGGAATGGTCTGGCTTCCATCACCACTGTTCCTTGGAGATGCTCCAAGCCCTTTCCAAGGTTAGGGATTTTGGTGTTGATCGTACCAAAGAAAAGAGAGCAAAAATTAATTTTATTCATCAATAATCATGCTTAAGCATGTGCAAATCTTTTAAATAGGCCCCCATGCCTACGACAACACAAAAAAGGGTCATTATGACCAGAATACCTTCTCACACAATTATCCTCTCTAGAATACCCTCAAGACACTAAACCTCCCCCTTACATGTGACATAAAAAAAGTGCAAACATGATAAATAATCAACCACTAAGCATAAAATAAATCCCTACACATAAAACTGAACCCCCCTCAAATCAAAAAATAAATGTGGGCCCCTATCCAAACCATACAAGGGCTCGGATCTCCTTTGTCTCCACTGGTAAGTTTGAAAAGTACCACCCCTAGTGGACCTGATGTCCTCATCAAAGCATATCTTAAAAAGAGAAAAATCTATGAAATCTTCATCAAGAAAAGTTCTTAAAGGAAACTAAACAAGATTAGTACATTAGCCTACTAAGAAGCGACTATCTAACCATTAAAATTTTATTTTTACTTGCTGAGGCTTCCATCGGAGACATCGGAAGTGAGTTTGATGTTTGTCGGATACACCGGACATATATGAATTACAAAATGAAAGGATTCTTGAGAGGTTTTGTAAGTGTTAATGTTCTTTTGATTTTTTCCTATACTAGATTGTATTTGAATATATAATTAACAAATCGATAGATCAATGAGGAGATTTCTATAGTGGACGTAGGTATTGAAGGGTAGACGAAGCACTATATATGTTGGTTTCCTTGTGTAATTGGTATTTGTGTGATTGTGTTTCTTTAAGGAATCTATCATCCTTGTTCCCGCTCTGCTATAGTTTGTTATAGTGTATGATGGAACCCCGTTGTCTATTATAGTATTCATTGTAGTATAGACCATTGTGAGCAACCATGCAAATTGATGGTTGTGTGTTTGTTTATGTGAATTATCTATTATACTCATTTTGGTATTGAAATTGGCTTATTCATCAAACAATTAAATCCAACTGATATAAACTAATCTTGTTATAAGTGTTTAGGGATAATCGAGTAGGTGCACAATTCGATTCTAATATTGTAATATTGAAATATGCATATTGAACTGTGTGAATTTCAAGTGTGAATATTGATCTCAAGTAAGGTTATAAACTAACATCTTTATTATAAAATTTGAGGATTTAGTTTGGACTAATTGAACACCATTAGTTAGGAGCATTGAATAAAATTGGGCATAAGTGATCTAATTAATCAAAAGTACAATAAATTTCTAGGAAGAAAAATAATTAGTACCATATCCTATTCAGCCCCCCTCTATGATAGAGTTGGGTATAAATATACGAATTTCTATTGGTATCAAACCCTACAAATAATTTCATTATATCATGTTCCTAAAGACGCTAAGTGTCTCACCATATGAGATATAGAAAGGAAGGAAACGGAATTTGGGTTATTTTAAAGCATGGGGTTGTTTTTCTTTAGTTAAACTACATAATGAGCACACCTCTAAGATTCGACTAAGAGGAATATATTGTTCATTTATTAGATACTTTATAACAAGTATCGCATATAGATTTATGAATCTAGAGACATATGCCCCTCAAAAAGTGGTTAAATCCACAAATGTCAAGTGTTCTATGAACATATTTTCTTGTAAGAAAAGTCAAAAAATAATGGGGATAGAAGAGGTTGAGTCTAGTAACAAGCAAAAGTTTGAGGCTTCTATGAAAGTAACACCTCAAAAAAGTGTTAGAGAAAGAAAGCTGAAGGACTTTGGTCCCTAACTATGTAATCTGTTTAATAGAGGGAGATCTAATATCTTTTGAAGAAACAATGCAATCCCATGATACTCTTTTGGAAAGAAGAAATAAATGAAAATATGCACTAAATTATATCTCACCAAACATGAGTGCTAGTAGATCTACCTCAAGGTTGTAAGCCCATATTAGTTATAAGCATGTTTTTAGGATAAAACTCAGATCATATGTCATAATTGAAAAGTTCAAGGACAGACTATTTGCTAAGGGTGTGGAGAAAAGGACTTTGACTACTTCAACACTCATGCTCCTATAGAAAGAATTTTGACTATTAGATTGTTGGTAGCGATAACTGCAATAAAGAATTTGATTATTCACTATATAGAAGTAAAGACCACCTTCTTAAATGGCCAATTGGAAGAATAAATTTACTTAAAGCAGCCATAAAGTTTTTCCATGCCAAATCAAGAAAAGGAAGTGTATAATTTAATAAGATTTACACACAGATTGTGACATGAACCAAAGTAGTGGCATGATAAGTTCTGATCTACTCTCCTCAGAAATGGATTTAAATCGAATGATGGCAATAAGTGTATATATAACAAGACCATCAGAGAGTCATGTGTGATAATTAGTTTGTATATTGATGATATGTTCATCTGTGGGATTGATATTAATTAAGTCAACGATACTAAGAAGTTTTTGTCTTCAGTATTTGAAATGAAAGACTTAGGAGTGCTAAAGTGATTTTGGGAATCAAAATTGTCAGAAATGAAATTTTAATTGTTATTACATAATCAGAGTACATTGAGAAAGTTCTCAAGAGATTCAACATATATGAATGTACTTCAGCATCCATACCTGTTAATACCAGTGTCAAGTTGACAAAGAATAGAAGTTGTCATGCATCTTAGTGCAAGTATTCATAGATTGTTGGATGCTTGATGTATGTCATGTACTACAATAGGTCAGGCATCCCTTTGGAGTTGGAATGTTGAGTAAGTATACAAGTGATCCAAGTAATGAGCACTATAGTACTTAATTTATGGATCTGATGTACTTAAAAGGTACGATGAACTACGGGATCCAATATGGAAGGTATCCGACTTTTGTTGAGGGACACAATGATACTACTAGGAATTCAGATTTAGATGACTAATCTATAACAACTTAGATATACACATAGGTAGGAGGTATAAGCTCCTAGAAATCAAAGCAATACACCTGTTTGACTCATTCAATAATGGATTTTGAATTTGTTGGGCTCTCATCAACTGGAGAGGAAATAGAGTGGTTAACGAATGTATTGATAGATGCACCAATATGGACCATGTTGATTCCTCCTATAACTATATACTATGATAATTAGGCAACTTTGCTAAAAGCATACATCAAGAATTATAATGGAAGGTCTAGGATGATATAGTTGAAACATAATCATGTGAGTGATTTGATAACTAATGGCATTATAGCCATAAGTATGTGAAGTCTAGTGGAAATTGGGAAAGTCCTTTATCCAAAGGCTTTGGCAAGGAGTTAACTTCTGACACATTGAATGGAATGGAATGTTAAGCCTATAGATGATAGTGCTAGACACTAAACTTGGTTGTTTAAGTTCAATGGAAACCAACATGATTTCTCAAAGTTTAAATGGGAAAAAAGTTGTGTATTGCTAGAAAACCACAAGTATTTCTTTAATGAAATAAGCCTATCCCTATGACGATCCTAAAGTTGGTTATCCTATAAATAAGTAGTGATTAAGCCTGTATTCAAGGATTGTAGATAAAAGGATGAGAACTGGGTTCTCTTAATGAGTTTTAACAAACTCTTGGTTGGGTTGAAATGATACTCATGTTGAGTTGAAACAGACTCTAGTTGAGCTAAAATGTGTTTTGAATAGCTTAAAACATGCCCTAGTGGAGCTAAAATATTTTCTTGATGTTCTTAAAAGAGTTCCTTAAAACCCGAGTCGTTGATACCAAATGTAAAACTCATCTTTTTGAGTGGAGAAGTTGGTTACTTCCGATGAAATTTAGGATATCTCTAGAGTTCTTAATAAACCCAGGATAGAGAAATAAAAACCCTAAAATTCTAAGCTTTATGTAGTGTAAACCCTCTCAAGAGGACTGTGTGTGTAACAAGTTGTGTTTGTCAAATGAGAAACTAATTCCAGGGTACTATACTATATTCTTAGATGGACATCATCTTATTACACAAGGTTCTAGTTCTAGGATCATCCACCATGCACTAATGCACAAGGGACCTTTCTTATTTCCTATATATACGTATTTTTCTCTTGCTTTGGAATTAATACAAAGTTCTGGATGGCTAAGAAGAAACAAAGCGAAGAGATTATACTCAAGCCCGTTCCTTGAGCTATAGAACACAAGTACACACAATAGAAAAAGTTGAGGGCCCTTTTTGTTGCAAGAAGTTGTTGCAACTCTGATAATAAACTAATATTAGATAGAATAATAATGAAAAAGAACTAAGCAGGGCCATCCACGAAGGGTATTATTCAAAGTTTATTGAAGAATATCCACTAAGAATACACACACACACACACACACACACACACACGTGCGGATAGATAAGCTCATCACTCATAGGAATCCACCCAAGAGATACAGAGCAAAGATAGATGTGCTCACGACTCAAGGAACAACCAAAGTGATGTAGATATCACCACTGTAAAGAAACTACCAAGAGATACAGAGAAAACTCGCCACCAAATGGAATCCACCGGATGGATAAGAGTTTTAGAAGAAATCCTTCTTTAAAATCCAAAGCTGATTGTATTCAATATCTCAAAATTCTCTACAAAAACCATACACAACTTGGCCTTATATAAGACTTACACTTGGAACAATCCTCCAAGTAGAGTAAAGACTTTTAATAACTTCTTACATTTTTAAGATAATAAAATATAGTTCCAAGACTCAAATAACTATGAAACTTAATCATAAACTTGAAATACAACTTACTAGGCTCATGAAGACAACTTTGGAATAAGAAAAGCCATAATAAGCCGTAAAACTCATAGTCTCGGGTTAACAATAGTCAACACAGACGCCTTCTAGTAAAACATCCATAACTTCCTTTATAAAAAACAAATTCGCACATCGTTTGAGACATTGGAAACTAGACTTATAAATCTTTCTAATGAAATATTTCTCAATGTATAATTCGTACTGAATTGGTATAGGTGTTTCTTAGAAGTTACCCCAAAACTATTGACTAAGAAGAGTCTAAAACCTTGCCAAGCTAATGACTTGTCTTTCCACATCAACAGTACTATCATGGGACACTCTGATCCCAAGCTCCCCTGGTTGAAAAAGACTCATCCTTGAGTTTTGCTCTTAGACATCCATGCAATCATCCATACAAAAAAATGATTTTGGCCCATTGGTTGTCGAGACAAATGTAGATGCTAGCTCCTTGAGAAACCATTGATGATAGTGGTTTGATAAATAGAGATTTCATAAGAATCAGGGCCCCGCAGCATGCATGTTCACCTTGAGTATTGGGGTTTCAGTTCTTCAAGACTTAGTATTGTAGACTTATATCCTTCCAAGATGCTTTAAGGCTAAATGGCAAGTTGCCAAAATGTGTCACAAAAATATCCATGTAAAACAAAGTGTTTCCTTCAACAAGACCAGGCATGTCATCACCATGACTTTTAACTTCATCATCATTTACACCAACCGTAACAAGGGAAAAAGATTCATTTGATTGGTTTCCTTATTGGGAATGACATAGTTGAGCAGAAGATTAATGTAATGTTAAATGTTTCTTATGGGGGGAAGATCAAGTTGAATTTCTAATGGAACAATCTCTTGAAATTCATCAAGAAGAGCTTGCATTATGGGAGGGTTTCATTTATTTCTTCATTTTCTTCTTACACTAATAGAGCATAAGCTTCATTAGCACATTCCACTTCTTCAAAATAATCATCATAGATTGGTACTCCATAGTATAAATCCTAGAGATTTCTTTCTTACATCATGGTTTCTTTAATGTTTGGAATGTCAACTTCTGCATTAAGAAGATCTCGTTGGAACTCATAATCCCTCCGAACACAATGGCGAAAAACCTCTTCACTCGATGCTTAGCTC
>JAOXJP010234265.1:0-24202 GCA_025762735.1 Platanus orientalis | reverse complement strand
CAATGAACCAGTCAAAACACCCTATTACAGCTTAAAATACACCATTTCAAGACAAATCATAATCTCTCACAAAAGCATTAACAGGACTTTGAGGGTCTACATTCAAGAACTCACTCATGTTTTTTGTAATTTTTCCAACCTCCATAAACCTTTCGTCAGTAAAGCATCATAGGTGAAAAAATTACCATTTTGCTCTTTTGCCTTCAAGGGCCCAGAACTCACTATCTATCATCTAGATCATTGAATTTCTCTCATTTATATAAGCCTTCCTATCGTGAAGCATCATAGATAAAGAACCCTCACTTTCACATTTTTCGACCCACGAAAAAAATTACCATTTTACCCTTTTTACCTTTAAGAATTCACCCATTGACCCTCAAAGGATCCCTGAGACCTCTCCCTTTGTTAGAATGGTGTAATTTCAGACCTTGTGTACCCTTGTTTCTCCTAACTTCAAGAAACTCATCATAGAGTTGACACTCATTGAGATTGGCAATAGTCAACCTCTCAACTTAGGTCAATCCTGACCTGAAAATAACCCTTGGAAAAGCTCTCAGAGATTCATACTATTTCTAAATTCTGAATCAATGGCCATACCTTGCCCCTGGCCCTAGCTTCAGATCTCCAGGTATAAGAAAAGAACTTCGATGTCTCAAATCTAGGCAAAATCTCAAATCTTCCCCAAAGGATCAAAAGGCCATCCTAATCCCGTTTCACTCATATGGAGCCAGCATTTTTCCTAGTTGTCCTAATCAGGATCAATCAAGGTCCATCTCTCCGAAATTGCGAAACCTTCAAAAAACTAAGGGACACAAGATTTTGTAGAACTTATCAGAACAGATTCCCTCAAATTACTCCAAAAAGAACATCAATTCTGTACCAGGAATCAAGTGATCAACTGACTCTTCGGAGTTCGCCCAAACTCAGAAATTCAGTCTATCAATGGTCACATCCTCGTAATTTTAATACCTTCAAAGTATCAAATTTTTACTGGATTACGAGATCCCCATGTTTAACACCATCACTATTTGCTCAAAATAGAACAAGTTGTTTTGTTTGTATTTGACACACAAGATTCTCTCAAAGACTCTCGCGAACTTAAAACGGGGCAAAGTCAGGCTCATTTGTTCAGTCTCTGCCATACCTTCGAAAGACCATTTCACAAGCTTATACATTGGAGGAAGTCTGACAGCTCATTTCCCCCGACCTTCAAGTAACTACGGAAACCCGATCTTTATAGATAACTCCGCTTCGCAAATCCTCTAGCAACTGCCCAGGAATTTGATGATCAATCTATCAGTTTTTATAGTCTTGATACTCCTCAAGCTTCAAAACCTCCAAGCATAGCTCAAAGCAGAGATCTACATAAAATACGAGAGTAGTTCCCGTTAAGAAATCCCCGGATGACCAAACAGGTATTTTTCTTGCAGTTTTCAGCTCGAGTATCATAATTTAGCGTGGTCAGAGGCTATGGTTCACCTGAACCAAGGTTTATCTTTCACTAGACAATTTCTAAGATCAATTTTACCTCTTTGCCCTTACAAAATGTTTCCATGAGCTTTTTAGGATGGAAAAACCCCGATTTGACCCCTTGCCCTTATCATAATTTGGTTCTGACTGGCCCATTGCGACCGAATAGTTTGAGACTTCAAAATCAGACATTGAGTTCACCCAATTTCAAGCCCGAGAGCCACGGAAAAGGGTCACACAGTAAAGGTTCAGAAAAATTGGAAAGTAATCATTACACCTTAATAAGCTAAAGCCTTAAGGCATTTAACTCATTAATGGAATTAAAAGTATTCACACCTTAAGGCTAAGTTACCAACCCTTGGATGAGCATCTTTTCTAGTGTACCCTCACCCCTCACTCTTATATCTAGGAGCTAAATTTCACATCCCTAAGGTCCCACTCATGTCCCTGCAAATGGCACCTTGATGCCTCATCCTTGTTACTTGCAACTTACCTACACCTATCAAATGGAATCTAAACCTACCCCTTTGTCCACCTTACCAATCTATATAAACTAACACTCTCTCATCCTCACCCTTCATTCAGTTAAACCAAACCAATCCTAACCCTTCATCTATTCAAGCCACTTGTTCATGACCTTAACATAAATGTCACCCATGCACCCCATAGCCCTCCACCTCATTTTGCTAAACACATCTCCACCCTCCACCTAACAACCTTTAGGATCAATCCTAGCCCTCCATGAAACCAAATTGAGGCTATAAATAGCCCCAATTTTGTTCAGCCAAAGGTTGGCAACAAAAAACCCCAAAATCCCTAAGGGAAAGAAGAGGAAGAAGAGGAAAAAGAAAGAAAATTGCAAACCCTAGGTCATTGTGACCTAAGGTAAGCCTAAACTATACTCTAATTTATCTTTGTTATTTTCATATGATCATCTAGTATGTAGTTAAGCTGTCTAAACTATGATAGCAATTTGTTTAAACTCGGGTTACATAGTAGAGGCTCAATAGCCTTTACTTGCTTTCATTTTTTAGTATGCTTTAGTGTAGAATTTTTTGTGAATTTTATATTAATCTGTTGAAGCCTGAATTTTAATATGTTATATTAGACATATATGCGTACTGGTGTATTTAATTTCATGATTTTAAGGGCTGTGGAAGGCCTCTAGATGGCCCCCCAAACAGACCCCGAAATCTAGGTCTTTTAAGACCTAGATCAGTTGAATATTTGTGCATTTTTGTTTGAATTTTGTATACATGATCTGAGAACCAATTTTTTATATGATATGATTGCATATACTACCTGTTAGCATGCACAATTTTACAATTTTTTCAAAGCCTTAAGGTCTTCAAAATCGAGAAATCCAGTTGTTGGATTTTCTCCCAGTAACTAACGCCTGATTTTTAATGAAATAAAAATCAGGGTTTAAACAAATGGGCGTTAGGATAAAAATCAGGCATTGGGATCTAGGACCCACCCCAGGGAGCCCTAATTCTTCTCCAGCCCTATCCCATGGCACACATAGCCTCTGAGGTTCATTTCTGTGCATATACACCTCTGTGGGCCCTTATTTCTGTCCCAACACCTGAATTTAATTTTAGGTGTTGGATGGAAATTCAGGCATTAAGTTTGGGTTTAAAAATCGTCTTTTTCAAAAATTATTTAAGTGTGAGTCCACCCTAGGGTTAGTGTAAAGACCCAAGAAAGACCCCACCTCTCTAGGCTGTATTTTGGTAACCCAAAAACCTAAGTTGGTTACTGATTTAGCACCCAACGCCTGAATTTTCCCTGAATTAAAATTTGGGTGTTGGAAATTTAGGCATTAGGCCTGTAATAGATGACTATTTGGCCCACTTTGGAAGATCATATCTCCACGTGGCCTATACTCAGGACCTCTAGGGTTGTACAGTATAACCCTATAAGACTTCCTTTATCCCAAACCATGGGCCCCACAGTGCTAGGAGCCACCAAACCAACCTAAAAGATAGCACAAAGGGGCTAATCTGATCAACTTTTCCAACGCCTGATTTTCACCCTGAATTAAAATTCAGGCATTGAAATAAAAAATAGATGTTAAGCCTGTAAGACAGAAAAAAAATGATTTATTCCTTTTACTTTCCCTTCCATTAGGGTTGACACATAACCCTAAGGAACTAACCAGTGAGCCAAGTAGAGGGGTCTACCATCTATCTAAAGACCTAACCCATGAGGGGTCTCCTGCAACAAAATAAAGGACAGTTTCTGGACTGTTCATAAGTCAACGTCTGATTTTTACTCTGAATTAAATTCAGGCGTTGGAAAATATGGCATTAGGAGTAAAATCAGGCTTTAAGCTAGAGAAAAATCCAGGAAGCCCTCAATTCAACTTTAACAAAGCATGGGCATAAACATAAGGTTAAAACTTGTATGAATGAGAGAAATTGCCCTAAAAATGTGGGTATTTGGAGTACCTAACACCTTCCCCAAGTGCAACTAAACAACTTACCCTAAATCTCAGGAATTCAGACTAGTACTAGGAATTAAACCCTACACTTTCGGGTCTAGACTTCCCCTCTTCCCCGAAGAGGAGAACCGATGTCCAACTTTGTCGGTAAAATCCTAAGTTGGTAGTGACTCCGAGTAAAACCCAACCCTCCCGCAAGAAAGTTAACGACCTTTCATGCATCGACATCATGCCCCGAAGAGTGGGTTCAAAAACCATGGGTGGGCGGGGGAATCTGAACCCCTCCTGAACGCCGATGTCCACAAGCACAATTTAATGGAAATTGTTAAACTATTGTATTTCCTTAGTATTTCGTCTCACCACTCTTAAAAGTAAGAAATTACTAACAAAATTTCATAAAATTTTAAACCATGGCTGGAAAAAGGCTTTGATGAGTTGAGATGTGAATTTGCTCTTCTATGGTTCTTGATTACAAATTTTGATTTAAAGTCAATTCCTCTTTTATCCACCTGTGTATGATCGAAGTAGCCTTTATTTGTATTTTGGATTGTTGGATTTTGTTTAGCTTCTTTTGTTTTTTAATTTTGATTGGGAGACACACAATAGAAGAAATTTTAAATTGGGTACTGTTATGATCTCCTTCTATAGAACTTTTCTATGGAGACCAATAGCTAGTTCAACAACAAACATAGAAGGGACAGTTGAGCAATGACTTGTTTTGACGTAAACCAACAATTTTTTCTAGAAGTACTAATCATGCTTTACTTTTCCCATCATTGATTTGTCTAAGAAATCTCAGCTCATTCAATATTACTTTATCTTTGTTTTATAGGTGATGATATTTGTTTCCCATAGAAATTGGCGATAATTATTTAGGAGCCTAGGTCTTGAAAAAAAAAAAATGTAGTTTTGTATCAACCACATATAGATAAGAGTAATCACAAGATTCTTTCAAGCATATATGATTCCCAAATCCTTGATACAGTACACATACATCAACTTATTGTGAAATGTATTCTATTCAAGCTGTGCAAGCTTTTAAAGGTAAGTAAGAGGAGTGCCCTTGGATGATCCGACAAGTTTGGGAGGAAGGCCATAATCTAAGTTTTCTTTTTTTTCTTTTTGCATTGTATTTTAAGCATATTAGCCAGTTGGTTAACAATGTAGCTCATACGTTAGCACAACAATGGGTTAGGAAATTGAACCGAAATGTGGATTGTATTTTGTGGGATCTTAGGATCCCTTTCGCTGATAAATGCAAGAAAGTTTCTTACTAAAAAATAAAAATAAAAATATAGAACAAGGGTACCAACAGCCACAGTATGGTATCTAAGATTCAAACTATATCCCAAAATAATAATCTTATGTGATGTATCAGTAGTAGCTACAGGTAGTTTGATAAATTATAGAGCACTCGGTATAGCAGACCAATTTATGTCAGTAGTATTTTAGTCAAGTTTTACAATAACTCATGCCACTGTCATTTATTTTGGGAGTTAATATTTGCACCTCAAGTTTTTGTAAGCACACCTCACTGTTAAGCACACCTAAGCCATTTATAAGCACACCTCCGTAATTTCCAATTATACCCATATCTATTCTTAACCCCTCCCTGCTATGTTTTAATATGTACACCTCCATTTGAATTCTTCAACCGGCATCTCCAACGTGCTACTGTTCCCTCCCACCCTACTTTCTTCCTTCGTTTCTTCGGTCACTCCAACTGTTCCCTCCCTTCCACCGGCATCACCAGCGATAGAATTATGGCTTGACGACTACAGCGGAACTTACCTTCAACCTCAAGCACCGATGCCGCCGCCAGCCACCTATCAGGTAAGAGAAGTTTTATTTTTTCTGTTAAAAAAGATCTTCAAAAATACCATCCAAAGAAATTAATTAGAAAAGTTAGTTTAAAGAAGTGTAAACATCAATTGTTTACTTTAAATTGCAGTAAAACAACGTTTGATTTAAAATTTTGTAGTTTTTGTTTTTTTTCACACAGCATGTTTGGCGAAACTAGGCCGAACACATATAGGCACGTTTGGCACTGTGATGCCGAACATACATGAAGATGTTAGGAATCACCATGCCGAACATACCAAGGCATGTTTGGCATGGTAATGCCGAACACCTTCAGCCTTGTTTGGCATCTCAGGGCTGAACAGGCCTGGAATTTTTAATTTTTCTTTTATTTTTTATACTTCAAATTTTTTAAATAAATTTTTTATTTAATGCCTCTACTCACTATTCTATCATTTAATTCTTAGCATATGACAGATATGGTGACCGGTCCTTCATGGGTAGCACCGACCGCATCTGCGCGACAGCACAAGGTTAAGGACATCACTTGAGTTAGGGGAGAGGCGTCCCATGTCACTACCGAGGATTCAGTGATAGACTCGGTAGTGGGTGAGACCATATCTGCGATGGAGCCAGCAGCGGTGCCGTAACTGCCGCTGACCCCCGTTGTTGCTAGAGCTCCAGAGGACCCCTCCCTATTGGACAACTATTCCACTCATGTGGCATCACTGATCTGGCGGCATGGGGTATTTAATTGTTTCGTTTATGTATTTGGATATTTATTTGTGCTATTTTATATGTGTGGATATTGCGAAAAGGATCCGTAACCCACTTCGAGGTTGTTTGGAGTTGCCACCAACTCGGGGTTGTACAGACGGGGTTGGACTTCTGCTTCCTTTTCAGGGGAAGGGAGGATACGTGCTTTTTGGGGCTCGGGCTAGGCACTTGGGTTTAGAGTTGACTCTTAGACTAGTCTAGTTTTCAGGGATCTGTGTAAGTTGTTTGGTTGTAATTAAAAAAGGTGTTAGGCACCCTAATTACCCACCATTTTAGGGTGGCTCCTCTAACCTAGTAACTTCCAAGTACCAATAAGTAGAAGTGTGGGTATGTGTTTATTTTGTTTTATTGGTCTGAACCACTCCTGTGGTGTGATCACTGCAATCGCACTTGAGACATAGTCTTGGGCTGCTTATATACTTGATATTGTATAGTTCTGTGTTCCTATGGTTTTGTCGGGATTAGACTGCATGTAGTTCTAATATTTACAAGTCTCGGTAGTCAAGTATGTTTGACTGTGAGACAAGTTTAGGGTAAATTCATTTTAGGGTGTTTACATACTTATAGAGTACTCCCCGCTGCTGAAATGTATTAGTGAAAAGGGGGTCAAAACTATGTCATACCAATTTGAGTGTTTTATAGACCTAATTGGGATATGACCGAGTCCTAGGGTTTTTGGGTCATAAACCAGTACGACATGACCCTAAGATAAGGTGGGGAGGCTATAAAAAGTCAGGAAGGATTGAAAAACATTGGTTGGGTCGGGCTACTCAGCCGGATCGCACTGATGTAGTAGCCACGATACCAGCGTTGTCTCTTAGATAAAATTAAGGTGTTTAAATGTCTAATGCTAGACTTGGTCTATGTATAGGGCTACGCAAGGGTTTTGGGAGGTTGGAAGAAAGGTTTGAACAGGTGAAATTTCATCCATCACATTTTGACTTGTTAGAAAGGGTAAAATTAGAAATTTTTTAATTAGTACGCCTGAACTCTATATGTACGTCTAATCTCCACATACGTTTGAACTCTACATATGCCTGAAATCTATATATGTCTGATCTCCATATATGCTTGAACTCCACATATGCCTAATCTTTAATTGGACTAAAATTCAGGCGTATTATGGACAGTCCGCACTCAAAACAGACATTTCTCCCTCCACACAACTCGGAATTGAGCGTGGTCAGTCTCTTTGGAAGGCTAAGAGAGAGATCTTTATAACAAGGTATAATGGGCATAATTTCATGATATGCATGAAATATGTATATGCCTGATCTTTAAGTATGCCTGAACTCTATGGAATTTGGAGTTTAGGCGTACTGGTTCTGAGTCAGAAACCAGCAACTTGTTTTTTGGAATTTTAGGCAGTTTTTTGAGGTTTTCTGACCATAGGCCTTTTGGGAGAGGTGAGTGACATCCTTAGGAGGGTTTACAAAAATCCCCAGCCTTTGGAGGATGGGCGGGACCCACCTTTAGAATTTCCTAAAATGTAAAATACTATGCATTCAGCACAGAGTTTTCAGTAAAGTCTAGATTGTGGGACTCATATCTTGAAATCCGGAGATCAGATAGCTCCCAAATTTTACAAGAAAGTTAATCAATGAGTTATTAGTTTTTCGTTAAAATTTTAGGCCAAGATTCATTTTTCACAGAGAATTATAGTTCAAACAAGATGGACTACTACTACAGTTCAAACTTTGGACAGCATGCTATACATTGAATTGTAAAATACAAAAAAATAGCTAAAATTGATAAATGAATCTAAAAAACATCAATTACATAGTTAAGATAGTTATCTAGACATTGGATTAGGATTTTAAAAAAAAATCAATTTTTAGATGAGGTAAAAAAATCATGCATGGGGGCTGGTCTTGTAAAACAGTGCTTGAGCACACTGTTTTAAGGGGTGAAGTGGGGTCCATTCTCGGAACCCCTCCCCATTGTTTGAGGCTCATCTTGGACATGAGAGGAGGAATAGGGGTAAGTGACATCTAATGTTAGTCACTAACCCCCCTTGAATACAAAAAATCAAAAAAAGGTGTCTACTTTAGTAGATAACATAAAAAAGAAAAAAGAAAAATGGGGGAGACAAATTGTCTCCCCCGTGTCTCACTCAATAAGTCAGAGGAGGTGGGTCTATTACAGAATAAAAGTGGAGTTCTTAAGATTTAAAAGAGGGGGGAGGGAGGGCCTACCTGGTCGTGGGTTGGCTCCTTCTTCTTTCGTTCCTTTTTTTTTTCTTGTTCTTCTTTTTTTTTTGTGTCTTTTCTTTGTTTCCTTTCTTTTATCTCTTATCTTTTTTTTTGGATTTTTTTGGTTGGCCACCCCTCATAACCATAAATTTAGGGCTATTTATAGCCCCAAATTGAAGTGGTGAATGACTAGGATTTAGGATAAGGGTTGTTAGATAGAGGAATAGGATGATACGTATCTTAAATGAGGTGGAGGGTGGTTTTAGCTCATGGTTTTGGTAAGGATGGTTTGGTGGTTTTAGCCCATGGTTTAGCAAAGGGTGGTTTGAGTCCATAGTTTAGAAAATATGGTTTAAGCCCATGGTTTAACAAAGGTGGTTTGAGCCCATGGTTTGGCAAAGGGTGGTTGAGGATGGTGGTATTGGGTTGGATTGGTGACATTGCATCAATAGAAAATAAGTGTAGTACCATGTCACTCTCATGGGCTGTTGTGATTGGTTGGGTGGTTATAGCCCATGGTGTGACAAAGGATGGTTTGAGGGGGGCATCATGGAAATTTTTAACCAAGGGTGAGGGCATTTGGGTCTTTTGTGAGTGTGAACACATTTAATGAGGGTAATGAGCTAAAATCCATAAATGATGAGCTTATTAACCCTAAAATACATTGGTTTTCTTCCTTTACCTGTTTAGCTTACTTTATGGGTCCTTGTGCTTCAGAACATGTAAACTCAGTGACTATTTCTGAAGTCTCAAACATTCAAGTCATAATGGATTAGTCGGAGCCGAATTACGATAAGGGTAAGGGGGTGAAATTGGGGCTTTATTGGCCTTAAAATGCTCTTAAAAAATATTGGAGGGGAAAGATGGTAAAGTTGATCCAAAAATTATCAGGTGATAGATGATCTCGGGTCCAGGTGAGTCACAGCTTCTGACTACGTCGGATTATAGTGTTTGAGCAAGAAACTGGGTCAAAAACCCTTTTTTGAGCAATTGGACAGTATTGGGCTAGAAATGCTGCTAGTTTTTTTGTAGAATGCCACCATGAGCCATATTTTGTGGGTTTAAGGTTTAAGGAGTCTCAGGGCCACAGGAGCTAACAGATCAGATGTTGGGTCCCCGGGTAGTTGCCGAGAGATTTTTGAAGCCAGGTCAGTTGGAGAGATTGAGTTTTTGTAGTTGCTTGAAGGCTGATGGAATTGAATAGTTGGACATTCTATGAACCTAGAGTTTGTGAAATGATTTATTAAGGGCAAGGGTGAAACTGAGAAAATGGCTCTGACCTTGTTGTATTCTGTGTCCGACCGAACTTTTAAGAGCACTTCACGTGCAAAATACAAACGAAACGCACTTTTTCAGGGTTTGTGTAGAAATGATTGCTTGGGCCATGGATTTTTTGTAAATTAGCATGGATCTAATAGTTTAATGGCTTTGAATTTACTGTGGTGTGTCCACTGACTATTTGAATTTCTAATATTTGGTGCGCTCCCAAGAGTCATTCGAGCACCTGATTTTTAGACCTGATTTTCCTTGCTTTTTAGAGAATTTAAGGGAATCTTGGCAAATGGATTTTATGAAAGCCCTAGCTCTTTAGACAACTTTTTGAAGGCCTCGTGATTATGAAGAAATGGACACCGACTGATCTTGATTTGGATGCCTGGAGAGCATTCTGGCTCAAAATGAGCAAAAAGTGAAAAAATAGCCTTTTGACCTTTTAAGGAAGATTTGAGATTTTATAGAGGTTCGAGAATTCAAACTTTTTATCTCAAACCTAGAGATTTGAAGCTAAGGCTGAGACCGAGGTATGGCCACTGACTTTTCTGGATTTGGAGATCAGATGAATCTCTAGGTTTTTTTGCAAGGGTCATTTCTTGGTCAGGGTCATCATAAGTTAAGAGATTAGCTATTACTGTTCTCGAGCAATATCTACTCTGTGATGAGTTCCTCAAAATAGGGAGAAGTAGGGATGCATAGGATCTGAAATTACACCATCTGGATAACGAGAGAAGCTTCGAGGGGGCCCTTTGAGGGTCCAGGGGTAAATTCTTGACAGTGAAAAGGGTACAAGGGTAAAATGGTAATTTTTTACCCGTGGGTCGAAAAAAGTGAAAATATGAATTCTTCGCCTGTGGTGCTTCATAACAAGAAGACTTATGTAGGTAGGAGAAATTGAGTGATCTGGATGATAGATAGTGAGTATTGAGCTTTTAAAGGTAGAAGGGCAAAATGGTAATTTTCATACCTTTTTGTACCTCAATATGGGAATTTTGATGAGGGTAAGAGAATCCTAAAAAAAATGAGTTCCATAGACTGTGGTTTATAATTTTTAAAGGTGTAGGGGTAAAATGATTATTTGCTAATCTTCTGGGATTTTGAGGCTAAAAGCCTTGCGAAAGTTGCTAAGATCTAGATACTTGTCTTGTAGAGAGCTTTTTAGAGAGTTGTGGAGAAAATGGGTTCAAGTGGTTTTGATTTGAGCTTCTGAGGGTGTAGGGGTAGGATATTAATTTGCCAGCCTTTCGATGCTTCAATGTGGGAAGGCTTATGAAGGTTGGCAAATTCAAGATGTCTTTGTAGAAAATATGTCAGAAAGTGCGGTTTGATTAGGCTTGATTTGAGTTTCTGAAGGTACAGGGGTAGAATGGTAATTTGCTAGCCTTTTGATGCTTCAATGTAGGAAGGCTTATAAGGGTTGACAAATTCAAGATGTCTTTGTTGATGTAGAGATGTTGAAAAGTGGGATTTAATTGGGTCTGATTTGAGCTTCAGAAAGTGTGGGGGTGGAATGATAATTTGCTAACCTTTTGATGTTTCGATGTGGGAAGGCTTATGAAGGTTGGTGAATCCAAGATGATGATGATTTAAAGTATTTTCATTGTGTTTGCAACCAGAATGTCTATTGAGAATGCTTGCCTATTCAAAGTTTAAGGGTGTCTAGACCTTGGTTCTATCTTATGCTGTAACGAAACCATCTGATTCCATTAATAGACTCGAGATCATCTGTCACCTGACAATTTCTGGATCAACTTTACCATCTTTCTCCTCAAATATTTTATGAGAGCATTTTAAGCCTAGTAAACCCCAAATTTCATCCCCTTGCCTTTATCGTAATTTGGTTCCGACTGATCCATTGCGAATGAAATGTTCGAGACTTTAGAAATAGTCACTGAGTTTACATGTTTCGGAGCACAAGGACCCATAAAGTAAGTTAGACAGGTAAAGGAAGAAAGCCAATGTATTTTAGATTAATGAGCTCATCATTTCTGGATTTTAGCTTATTACCTTCATTAAATGCGTTCACACTCACAAAAGACCTAAATGCCCTTACCCTTGGTTGTGAATTCTCATGGTGCCTCCCTTAAACCACCCTTTGTCAAACCATGGGCTATAACCACCCAACCAATCACAACAGTCTATGAAGGTGATATGACACTATACTTGTTTTATATTGGTACCATGTCACCAATCTAACCTAATACTACCTTCTTTAAACCATCCTTTGCCAAACAATGGGCTTAAACCACATTTGCTAAACCATGAGCTCAAACCACATTTGCTAAATCATGGGCTTAAACCACTCTTTGCTAAACCATGGGCTAAAACCACTAAACCACCTTTGCCAAAACCATAGGTTAAAACCATCATCCACATCTTTTAGGATAGGTATCATCCTAACCTTTCATCTAACAACTCTTATCCTAAATCCTAGCCATTCATCACTTCAATTTGGGGCTATAAATAATCCTAAATTCGTGGTTATGGGGAGACCAACAAAAAACAAGTCAAAAAAAGAGGAGAGAAAAGAAAAGAAAAAAGAAAAGAAAGAAAAAGAAGAGAAGAAATAAGAAAAAGAAAAGGAAAGAAAGAAGAAGGATCCAACCCACGGTCAGGTAGGCCCCCTCTCCCCCCTCTTTTGGCTCTTAAGAATCCTTCCATCATGCTGTAATGGACCCACCATTTCCATTTTATTGAGTGAGACATAAGGGAGATAACCTGTCTCCATTTTTCTGTTTTTTTTTTTTTTAATGTTCCATGATGAAAGCTTGCACTTTTGTTTTGTTTTTCATGTATAAGAGCGGTCAGTAACTAACATCAGATGTCACTAACCCCTATGCTTTTTCTCATGTTCAAGGTGAGTATCAGAAAACGGGGAAGGGTTCCAAGAATGGACCCCACTTCACCCTTTAAAACAGTGTGCTCAAGCACTGTTTTACAGGACTAGCCCCTATGTATGATTTTTTTACCCCATCTAAAAACGGATTTTGGTTGAAATTCTTAATCCACTGTTTATATAACTGTCTTAAATATGTAATTAATTTTTTTTTGATTCATTTGTCAATTTTAGCTATTTTTGTTGTATTTTACAATTCAATGTATAACATGTTATCCAAAGTCTGAATTACAGTAGCAGTCTATCTTGTTTGAGCTATAATTCTCTGTGTAAAATGAATCTTAGCCTAAAATTTTAACTGGAAATTAATAACTCATTGATTAACTTTCCTGTAAAATTTGGGACCTATTCGACCTCTAGATTTCGAGATATGGGTTTCATAACCCAGATTTTACTGAAAAATCTGTGTTAAATGCATAATGTTTTACATTTTGAGAAATTCCAAAGATGGGTCCCACTTATCCTTTAGAGGTTGCGAATTTTTGTGAACCCTCTTAGGGATGTTATTCATCTCTTCCAAAAGGCCCAGGGTCAGAAGATCCTAGAAAATTGTCCAAAATCCCAAAAAACAGGTTACTGGTTTCTGACTTAGAACCAGTACGCTTGAACTCCACCTTCCATGGAGTTCAGGCGTACTTAAATTCGGGCATATACCTATTTCAGGCGTATCATGAAATTATGCTCATTATACCTTGTTGGGAAGATCTCTCCCTTAGCTTTCTAAAGAGACCGATCACGTTCAATTCTGAGTTGTGTAGAGGGAGATATGTCCATTTGAGTGCAGACTGTCCACAGTTTGCCTGAATTTTAGTCCAGTTAAAGATCAGAAGTATGTGGAGTTCAGGCGTATGTGGAGATAAGACGTACATATAGAGTTCAGGCGTACTAATTGAAAAATTTTAATTTTACCCTTTCTAACAAGTTGGAATGTGGGGGATGAAATTCCACTTGTTCAAACCTTTCTTCCAACCTCTCAAAACCTTTGTCTAACCCTATACATAGATTTAGTTTAGCATTAGACATCTAGACACCTTAATTTTACATGGGAGACAATGCTGGTATCGTGGTTGCTACGTTAGTGCGATCCGACTGAGTAGCTCGACTCAACCAATGCTTTTAAATCTTTTCCGACTTTTTATAGTCTTCCTACCTTATCTTAAGGTCATGTCGTACTGGTTCACGACCTAAAGATCTTGGGATTGGACCATTGACTAATTATGTCCATAAAACACTCAAAATTGGTATAACATAGTGTTGACCCCCTTTCACTAATACATTTCAACAACGAGGAGTACTCTGTAAGTATATACAAACCTTAAATGAACCAACCTTGAATCAGTCTCACAATCAAATATACTTGACTACCGAGACTTACAAATATTAGAACTACATGCAGTCTGATCCCAACAAAATCATAGGAACACAGAACCATACAAGATAGGGTATGTGTACAACCAGAGATTATGTCTCAGGTGCGATTGCAGTGATCACACCACAAGGGTGATACAGACCAATAAAATAAAATAAACACATACACACCCTGTCGCTTACTGACACTTGGAAGTTGGTAGGTTAGAGGAACCACCTTAAAAAAGTGGGTAATTGGGGTGCCTAATACTTTCCCCAATTGCAATCAAACAGCTTATTCAGATCCTTGAAAACCAGACCAGTTTGAGAGTCAACCTTAGGTCCAAGTGCCTAGCACGAGCCCTAAAAAACTCGTATCCTCTTTTCCCCTAGAAAGGAGGTAGGCGTCCAACCCCGCCTGTAAAAACCCGAGTTGGTGGCGACTCTAAACACTCCGAAGTAGGTCGTGGTCCTTTTCCGTGATGCCCACACTACAACAACAACAAATAGCCGTATCCCAACTCCGTGATGCCCACACTACTCAATGCAAATTCAAAATAAAAGAAAACTTACTAGATAAAAGAGAAGCTTATTTGGACAAATCGTGGGCCTTTCTAAAGTGGTCGATTAACCACTTATTTAGCTTGTAAAACCTGTTGGCAACTTTGTCTAAAAAAAACTCTAATTCCCTCCATGCCCTATCTCTACTAATTAATAAACTATAAAATAAATCAGTAGAACTCTAATAAAAACCTCCAAACAACAATTTAAAATCTTCTCATGTGTCTCCATCTGCCCTTTTGTGTGGATCTCACAAAGGCCATATGTGGGCTCCACTTGGCTCTAATGTCCACATTGAAAACCCATAAAGCCGCAAAAAACTCACTATTTTGGAAGAATTACAAGCTTATAAGATTCTCTCTCTCTCTCTTTCATACACTTTATCACAGCCTTTTCACACCCACCAAATCGATAAAAACCCCTTTCTCACATTCTCTCATAACACAAAAAAACCTTGTTCTCTCACCTTGAAGAAAACTCTCTTCAAAGAGAAAACTCTTAAGAAAACCGTATTCCTCTCTTCTCACTTTGTTTTACACTACACTAGATGTTCAATATTACATATAAATTCCCCAAGGAATTTAGGGTTGAAACAACCACTCAAAAATCATGCTTTTGTCCTTCTGTGTGAAACTCGAATCACATCTTGGACAATTAGATCGATCGAACTAGATTTCAATCGATTGAAATCTTCTTAGTCATTGGTGCTGTTTTCTCGATCGATCCAAACCATGTTTGATTGATTGAACATGTCAGTCCGAGTTGCTCTAGTTCCTTGATCGTGGCTTAACTCCCTTTTGCTCCTCCTTGGTTCTTTAGCAACATCAAGCTCCACACAACAAAAAGAACGGTCAAGATTTTCCAAAACTTTAAGAACCCGAAACAATAATAATACGAATATGTATTTTTCTTCTATTCCAAAAGTAGGAATAGTAATTCAAAAACATTCCAAAACCAAGTTAAAAGTTTCAGGCTTCCATATAGTCGATAATCACGAGTATGGGAAAAAGCATTGAAGCTCTGCCTATTTATTGCTAGTAGAAGAATAGCACACACAATATCACTGACAACATAGGCCGAATATAGAGAACCCACATCATAAAAAATATGAACACAAGGGCTCTGTCGTCATCGTTGCCAGTGAATCTAGGAGTTGTATCATTGCCTTAAAGGGAACATGTTTAAAAAAATTGTGAACATCTAATTGCTTTGGCTCATCTGTTGTTAAACGGAACACCATCTACAGCTAGGATTAAACACTTAGCAAGGAAGGCTCAAGAAACCGAGGGCCTGCTAAACCATGGATGATGAAAACCATGGGTTGCCATTGGTTGCTTCTCATGAACAAAATCCAGTATTAGGACAAGGAAATCAGCCAAGGCACTTACATCTTACTTGCTGAAGGTGTATTTCCCTATAAGTACCTTATTGAGGCCCCATAAATGCAAGCTATACATGTGTCTCAAGTGCCCATAACTGTTGAAGATATCCTGTGAATACCGACCACCTAATGCGATACAAAAAAAAGTGCAACTGCAGAGGCTTTGTTGTCGTTGTCGCCGGTGAATGCCAGTGAATGCAGGTTTTCTGTCATGGCTGGAAAGGGGAGGCTTTGTAGTTGCCAGGGAGGAAGATTTCGCAGGGTTGGAATAAAACTTAGCCTGAATAAAACTTTGGGCCTAAAAGTTGGGCCCAAACTCAGTCCAGCCTGTCTATTTTTCAGGCCGGACATGTTGGCCTTTGGGCCAGCCCGGCCCAGCCTTACAATATTTCATATTTCTTAATTTTGTACTGTGCTCTTAAGTATTTGGGTTGGTAACTTGATTTCGTACACATAGAGAACCTGCTTGACCTTGCAGTCTTTTTGTTGAATTAACATATTAAATGAAAGGAGGTATTGTTTAGGTGAAGGGATGAAGAATTTTGGTTACTATCTAATGTCAATTGTCTCCCATATTGGCTTCTATCCATTGCTTTTCTTATTGATAAATATATTATGATTTGTTTTGTCTTTAGATGGCCTCGTAAATGTATGTTGGCATATTTTTTGCTTCTTTTTGTCATCAACTAAGTGTATTACTTGCAGTATTTTAGTAGTTGGTCCAATATTTTAGGATACCAAATTATTGTTCCGCTTGTATAACTTTCTCACAATATTTTGACTTATAAATCTGCTTTTGCCTCAAATCATTTCATTATAAAGAGCGGTGGATTATATCAAAATTTACAAGCCATGTTACTAGGTGATCTCATGGACATCATTATTCTTAAAATGAAGTATTAGATGTGTCGTGGCATCCCTTTTCTTTAATAACATTCTTTGTAAAGGAAGGATTTTCCATTTTACGCTAAATTTGGCCGTTGGTTCTTCTATATCCTTTTTTACCAAATCATCTTAAAAATCTCTTTGAATATATGGTCAATGAGTTATTACCACTAATGGTCCAATTAAGTTGGAAGCTTCTCATTAGTAGCTTCCCAGCTGCTATATAGTGTCTGCACATTGTCCAATTCCCTTACCTTCATGAGTGAATTTGCACCACTTAATTTTCATTCTGTTGAAACTGAAGTAGATGGGCTGAAAATGCGAACCCATGTCCTTTAAATGAGTCCTTCATGAGTCCATGACTCAAGTCAGTTCATGGAGGTATAAGGCTCCTTGAGAAATACCTGAAACATTCATAGATAAAACTTTCTGGTCATTCTCTTTCCCAAGGCATGGGACATCCACTGAGAGGTCTGCGGGAAGCGCATGTGTGTTGATTTGCTCAGAGGTGATTGTGTGCCAATGCTATCCCTCTTAGTGGGTTTTGGAGGTACTCAGAAACTTGTGGCACAGATACCTTAAAAGTCCTCTTCTAGCAGTCACTCGGGGTAGTGAGGTGTAGGCACATTATTGCTAACGGTTTAGATGTCCTGCCTTAATTGTTAATATGGGGCCTTTGCCATGAAAGAGCCTTTGTTCCTATGATTTTTCGAGGCCACAGCAGTCATGAAAATACAATTAGTCCTAGTGGTTTTCCGGGTCTTAACAGACTAATTAAATATTAATACCATTAATATTGGAATCCTTCAAATGGATGATAAAAGTTTATGTTTCTTTTCTGTGGCCGATCACTTGTTTTATCTTGTCAAAAGCAATTCACTAGTTGTGGTTCTTGTTGGTTTTTTATTTTTATTTTTAAATTAGGACAAATCCTCTCACAAAAAGTTGAGTAGTGCTTCTGGAGCTTGAGCTTGCTGTCTTAGTTAACACAGTTATCTTATATTAGAAAATTTGGCCAATCTTTGGTTCACACCTCTATTCAATAATATTGTACCCCAGCATAATATGTAGGTATTTTTATCAGGCCAAGTTCCTTAAAGCTTGTGGTACACTGTTGGAAACTCCTGCTGAAATTCGGAAAGTGTCTGAGAAAGGGAAAGATTCCCATGATGGAGATTCAGAACCTTCCAGATTCTACTCATGGCTTCCCAGTACTTCTATCAAGAAACTTCACTGGGAGGAGCAACCGGATCAAGCTCCTGTTTCCCCTGTTAAACTTTCTGAAGAACTTGGAAAAGAATCAGGTTCTCTGGTGCATAAACCTAGCAGGTATAATTCCTGTCTCTACTTGTCAAATCGTTCTTATTTAATTTACCAACGGGGAACTTGAGGAACTTGTTGACAATAAGGTTGATCTGCCAAAAGGACATTCAACATTTGGTGAGCGTCACCAATTAGATATTGTATGCCCACCGTCAATTAATTTATTTGATTGTTGCTTCAAATGTATTGCATTCTTTTGAACATTCAGGATAAGGACCACCTAAAAAAGGGGGAAAAAACTATAAAACTTTATGAAAAGGAAAAGGCCTGTGGAACAGAAGGACATTAGGTTGTATCTGGCATAAGATCTCCTTGGGGGATCAGTGAAAGTCTGCCTTTTCATTATATGTATGGCTATTTGTAGGTTAACCTTTGTTTTCATTCTCACAAATTTATATAGCTGACTAATGTTTGACTGTCTGCATAACTTTCAAAGCTGTATGTCCAAGGGAGAGAAGATGGCAGGGAGCAACTATATTAGGGCCACCGAAGGCAGTGACTATGAGAGTCCTGATACAGAAATTAAGAAACCTCTTGATCCGATTAGTAATGAAAAATTTTCTTCCGTTACACCTGAGCTATTAACTGTAAAAACCCAATCCAGGAACAAGTGTGTGCGCTTTGAATGTGAGTCAGATATGGGATTGTTTCCCTCAAATGGTGAAAGTTTGAAACGATTTGATTCCCCTGGCAGTCGCAATGGATCTGAGCATTCGCCTTATCCAACCCCGTTGAACCTAACTGATGAGATGCAAACCCCTGGAACCATTTATCCAGCAAACCTAGAGAATATTGCAAATGGGAAGAATGCTCGAATCAGGTCCCAGTATGTCTATCCAGTTTTTAACCCCGTTGAGAACTTTTCTCAGTGGAAGGCACTAAAGGAAGAAGATTCTAACCCCTTCCAACAACTTGGTTACCCAAGAGAATCTCTTGAGCAGAGTGAACATGCAAGTCCTCAGCGTACATCTGTTTCGTACTCAGGTAAGTCACAAATGATGGGAGAAAACATATTTGGCAAAGAGTTGAAGGTGGATGCAAGTTTGGCTCACTGGGTGAAGCCACCATCATCCCCAAAGGATGATAGGAATCAAAATACCGGGGCTAGGGCTACATCTAGTGGAAAATCTTCTAAAATGTCAGATGGGGATAGGCCTATTCTTGGGATGGTTGCTGCACATTGGAATGACGAGGATACTTCTCGTATCTCACCTAAGTGGTGGGATGGGAATGGGATCCCAAATTCAACTAACAAATACAAGGAGGTAATCTTAGATTCTGTCTTCATGTTCTTTTTGTGCACTATGCATTTATTGTTACAAATATTTCATGGAATTCTTGCCTCTATAGGATCAGAGAGTTAGTTGGCATGCTACACCATTTGAGGAGAGGTTAGAGAAGGCTTTGTCAGAAGAGAGTCATGTTTACCAAAGGTTTGTGCTGCTTCTTGTGTCTCTTTGCTTTGATGCTATGCTGCAGACTGTTGTTGGTTGTGGTGTTGAGCTTTCTTGATACCAAATCTTAGGTGATGTCTGATGCCATGTTTTGATGGTTTTAATGCTTGAAGCACAAACACAGATATCTAAATTCTGTTTGGCGGCACAAGTAAAATGGAATCTTTTCTTTTGATGTTATGAATGCTACTCAAGATCTTCATGCCCTTAATAGTTCCAAGAACATGTTTCATGACGATGTCAATTTATTCACTGAGATTTTTTTTATTTGACACTTTCCACTAACACATTTAGAGTAATGTGCTTAGGAAGCTTACATTTTCATATACTTAGGGTGCAGGCACATTGAATATAGACACAGTATTGATTTTTCAAAAAAATCATTAATATAGTTGATTTGCTAATTAATTATGTGTGCAGTAAATAAATGCAAAATGAATAAAGATGGAAAATACTTGAATCTGACTGAATATACCAATCTTGACGAAAACACAGAATGGAAGCAGTGTTAACTATGGATATCTGAATAATTATATCATATCTCCTGTTTTTAGTCTCTACCATACTTATGCACAAGCTCAGCCACAATCTTGTTTTTTTTTTTTGATGGGTAATTATAGGTGAAGACTGTTTTTTTTTTTTTTTTATTTTGGTATTCGGTGTTGATATTTTTTACTCCATTTCCTCACCCTTTTGAAATTAAATCTGATCCTTATTATAACTGATACATTGTATTTTTGATGATAGGAAGAATCTGAATGAGATACCTATAGATTTTGAAGGAAATGAGGAAAGTGATACTGCTATATCTCGATTACAGTCTTCAGCTCATCCTGAATCAGTGGTTTCGTTCTAATTGTTTGTGGGGATGTTATTGGCATGCATATTGTGGAGCTGATTTTACCAGTTTATTTTGCGTTATATGCGATGTTGAGGCAGTGAGAGATTTATCTGGCACTTAAATCTTAAGGTAATCACCCATTTCCTTGGAAATCTACCTAGCGGACTGTTCTGGTTGGTATGGAAGATCTCCTTGACTTTGCAGCCTAATTAGGAAGAACTTGGGTCCTTTGGTCATAAATCCACTCTGGTGACTGCAGCGTGAGGGAGCTGCTCGCAATGTACATAAGAGTGGGAGTTTACATATATGCTTCCAAAACTGCACAGAGGGTGGGTATATAAGTTTAGTTTGAGAGTATATGAATCTCAATCAATGGATGGTGTCTACTTCGGATTTCATTTCAAATTCATGTGCTTTTCTGCATATCCTTGTTTTCTTTCTGCATTTTCATGCTTTTAGTTTCCATTATTTCTCACTCATTAAGCTGAGAATGCTTAAATGACCATACATGCGTTGGAAGTTTGTGTGGGTGTAATGCTGAGACCTGAGAGTAATCTGAATTGCCTATTGGTATGACTTGAACCAGTTTGCAAGTCGGTTTGTGTTTGATTTCTATGCAAAAAGGAATTTTCACAAAAAATATTTATAGTCAAAAGCTGCTGCACGTAGATGCCCATTATCGTAAGTGCCCAGCCTGGTTCCTGGATCATGAGTTGATCAGAACTGAAAGGTTTGTAGTCTCTCTCTGTACAATAACATTTATTATATAGTGAACTTCTGGGGCACTTTTTGGAAGTAATATAATAGATTGTATTCTTTCACCTTGGGGCTGTAAGCCTGCAGCTTGAGAAAGGGGAGTGAGAGATGGGGTTGGGGGAAGGGCGAACAAGGTGCCAGAAGTGCCAGGTGTGATAATGTTGTAGTTTTCAATATTGTTTCATGCCTTGCTCCGGTGTGGTGATGCCACTCTCATTGAAGGTGGCACTAATCTTTGGTGTCCGGTTTTCGATATTGTCTTTTGATCTTCTCTTACTCGCTGTGTTTGTGGGTGTGTTGGGTTTGTGCTATCAGATTTTGCTTGATTTGAGAAAATTGAACTTAAAAGTTGAATTGATGACAAGCTAATATATTTTTTTAGTTGGTTAAATTCGAAGAAGCTACCTACAAAATTAAATTCCAATGATCTGAAGAAATTACCTACAAAATTAATTTCCAATAATCTTTAAAATTCTTGTAGTGAAACTGAAAAATGATAAGAGGCATAGGCCCCCGATCTAGGATGCTTAATGGAGTTCTGATGCTAGATTGGCTGGGCCTGAAGCAAGAAGAGGGAACAAAAAGTGATAGTGAGGCGAGGAAGAGCCAGGTTGTTCAGATGCTGATCAAACGCAAGGCAAGAGGTGATTTGATAAATACACATGGGATAGATAATATATAATAGATAGAAGATAAACATCCACGTGCAATTACTTACCATATTACTCTTATTAGGTATGCGTTTGTTTGAGACTTGCTTGCAGGACTTTTGTCAATTTCACATGGAGATGCTTTAACCTCATTAAATGGATGTATGGTGGGTGGTCAAGTTTGCCTATAATGGTAAATAAAACTGAAGGTGGTATTTGTTCGACCGAGAGAGAGAGAGAGATGTGCAAAGTTTGATTTGAGCAATCATATTAGGCTCAACCAGAACCACTCACCATAGCAGCTTGATTTAACTTGAAAAGCTACATATGCCAAAAACTATAATTCTCTTAACCCTAGACACTTGTTTTGAATTTTCGAAAAAATCTAATTTTGTGGAATCTTAGAAAGGTAGATCTACGTGGAATCTTGGAAAAGGAAGAAGAAATAATTGAAATAAAATGAAGAGGGGGTCATCCTTGTGCTTTAGTATAATATTATAGATAGATAGGCTTGTAAGAAAGAGTGGGAGAGAATTAAAACATTGATAAAGAAAAAAGAAAGAGAATAGTTGGGGAATCCACTTGCACCCTCTTAAGAAATAAAGATAAATGGATGAGTCAGGATGACCACGTGGCACCCTATTAAAAATAGCTAGAAAAAATATAAGGCACGTCCATGTAGCCCCGTTTACTAAGGTCTGATATCAAGTGCGACACCCCGGGACACTCAGGAGGAGGAATAAAAAACCTCCAAAAAGTGAATTGATTCTGCCCCCTGAGTGTCCCATCAGGAGGCGTGGTGTGGCGCATACGATTTCATCCCGAGCGTACATAGATTAGATAGACTAGATGTGGCAATTCTTAACCCAACCTAAGATTCCACTCAAAACGGCATGGTTTCTCTAGATTTTGGCTGGGATAGCCCCGACCTATATGAATTTCTTTGGGGTTATAATCCATCAAAGTTTTTTATTTTTATTTTATTTTATTTTATCAAACCCAATTAAACCTTCCACAGTCCCTTGCAATTTGGTTTGTTCAAAAACCTATACTATCCATCCAACTTTTGGGGGTTAAGATTGGCTAATCTAAGTTCTAAACTCAGATTGGGTTCGGATTGAATAATTAGCTAGTACTAGCTCGACAGCCACAAAACATTCATAAGTTTTTCTGTTTTCTTTCTTTCTTTCTTTCTGTTATTAATTTTATTTATCAACAAAAAGGAAAAGAAGAGCATTCATTCTTGACCCGTGATGGGATCTCTTTTATTAGTGCAAAGTGGGTTGTCCAAGTGATCACCTCCTAATGTTGCTTCCCTTTGTGCCACATTAAAAAAAATAAGGAGAAAGGGACATCCATTGGTACCCTCGTAAAAATTAAGGAGAAAACTTTTAAAAGAAGGGAAAAATTGGTGAAGAAAAGAGAGGAGGAGATGTCCATGTAGCATCCCCTTTACTTGAGTGTATATAGATGTTTCATATTGTTGTCCTTTGCAATAATGTTAAACACAGGTAGTAGGTGATTTTAAGCTAACCATGCCCATAATGCAAAATGACACCCCCACATTACACACGAAGGGAAGCTACAACAGGAGATAACTACTCAAACAACTAATTTTCCACCAATTAATCAAATACCATCCAAAGTGCATATCATCACGAGTCAAGAATGAATGCTCCATTTTTCCATTTTTTTATTATTTAAATAATAGAAAGAAAGAAAGAATGGAAAAAACCTGTGAATGTTTATGGGGTTGAGGCGGCTGGTCGAGTATTGAGGGTAATAGCTAATAGCTCAAACCAAATCCAAGCCGAATTGAATACCGAGATTAACCAATACTAACAGCAGGTAAAATTGGATGGTTAGTAGGTTTGAGCATAAAAAACCAAATTGCATGGGGCCTATGGCAGGTTTACTATGGTTTGATAAAAAAATGTTGACATAACCCCAACCGAATTTAAAATAGGTTGGGGTTAGGATAACCCAACCCAAACCCATGAAATCCGTGCATTTTAGAGCGGTTTGGTAGGCTCTGTTAAGAAATGCCACAACTTGTTGTACATTACAATTCTTGTAAAACAGCTGACCATCATCAGTTTAAAAGAATAATATGTTAATACTAGGAAAGCAACTTTAAGATAATAGAAGTGATAT
>JAOXJP010234264.1:0-10188 GCA_025762735.1 Platanus orientalis | reverse complement strand
TTTCGAAATTTGAACCCAGTTTTGCAAAAATCAAGGGTTAAAAATCCTTGCCCGTTTTAAAGATTCAAATCTAATGGTTGTGGGGGCTCCACCTCCTTATAAAAGGGAAGTTGCCTTTTTAGGGCAACAAGAACCAAACAAGTAAGAGAGTGTTACAAAATTTAGTAAACTGAGAGCTTCCTTCCTTGAGAAAACCTCAATTCTCTCATTGTTATTGAGTTTGAATAGCTAATATTTTCTTCAAGAATCACTCTCTTATTCTCTCCTCTTCAAGTACAAGTGATTTCTATTGAGGAGAACTTGTGGTGAGCTCTTCTTGAGAGGGAACTCACATTTAGCTAAGCTCAAGGAGCACTAGAACCAAGAGCTTAAGATTTGTGAGTAGCTAAAGCAAACTAACTCAACAATGAACACCCCACTACAAGTAATTAGCAACGTCAACCAACTTGTGGCAATATTTTTTTTCCTTTGCATTCATTCACATTATAGACTTGTTTTGCTTCCACCGGAGACACCGGAAGTAGAGTACACTCGTCGAAGACACCGAGTGTTATGTAACTTGTTTTTGAGCAAATAGTTAGGTTTTGAATGTTTTGACCTAGGTTGTAATAGTACCTAAATGAAATATACTTAAATTCGGTGGTGAGCTTTAAAAGAGTGGACGTAGGCCATTGTGCCAAACCACTATAAATCTATTGTTGTGAATTGAGTGTGTGATTGTTTGTTTATTTACTTTTTTGTATATTACTACTCTTGTTCTCTACGTATTTGACAATATTCTCGAGTAGACACTTTGTAGCATACACACACTTGAGTTAATTTTAAAAAGACTAAAATCTATCTAAAATCAATCCCAACAAACTCAAAAATGGGTAGATTAAAATTTGATATCCTATTCACCCCCTCTCTAGGATAACTTTATAGAAATTTCAGGTAACAATGTACTCTCCAAAAAATTGAGGTAATCCCTGCCATAAGGAACCTCTTCCTTCTCCTGAGGGGTGTTCTGCTGAGCATGATCTTATGTAGCGTGTTACTCTGGTCAAGCGATGGGTGGACAGATCGTTAAATGATTTAGATGGACATATTTCCGTGATTTCGGGAATTGGCACTGAGGTTATTTAGGCAACTTTTCAAGACGAGTGTGTCATATGCAATCCCATAGAAGAAACTTCGCTTCAATGTCTTCCTCCAACACCTCCCTCTGATTGGGTTATCCACAGGGTGACCGACTTGAGCAAGCGGATGAGGGTGTCCTCCAGAATGGGACATTAGGTGGAGGAGCTATTTCGTGAAGCAGGAGTGTGCCAGCGATCAAGGTATCCTCTTACGACAGAAGTAAAGAGCTGAAAAGATTAGTTTCAACTATCAATTATGAAGGGTCGGTAGCTACCAAAAACAAAGAGGAGGGCAAAGGTAGAGGAAAAAGGGATAAGATCGAGGAGAGGATTAGACAGATTATTTCTCATGACGATCCACATAGTATCTTCGAATATTAGGGGGTTGAGGAGTGTAGAGAGACAAACCTACATGAAGGATTTATATTGTCCATGGAAGGTTGACATGATATTTATTCAAGAAACTAAAATGGCTAATTTTAATAATGAGGCAATGGAGGTTTGGGGTAGAAAGAGATAGAAATTCTTTCAAAAACAAGAAATAAATTAGGCAGAGGGAATTTTGATAGGGTAGAGTGAGGAATCTTCCCAAGTGTTGGATATTAGTGTTGATCAGTTCTTGGTCACTCTTAAATACATGTGGAAAGAGGACTCCTTTGAGTGGGTTTTCATAGGTGGCATTTATGGGCCCCAGAATTCTATCTCTCAATCTAGAATGTGGTCAGAGCTTTCAGTTATGCTTTCTAAATGGAAATTGCCATGCATTTCAATGTTGTTAGATATCCATATGAGAAATCCGGTAAGCACCATCTAACCTCTCAAGTGGCTAACTTTTCTAATTTCATTGTGTGCCATGGCTTGATGGATTTGCTGCTGAAAGGTGCCAGATACACATGGTCTAATAAGCAATCTGAGCCTGCTATGAGCCGTTTGGACCAGTTCCTTTTGTCCCCAGCTCGAGAAGATCATTTTGGGACTGTTATTCAAACATTGCTCCCTAATTCGGACTCAGATCATGCCCCAATTATGCTCAGTCATGAAGATATGCTTGGTGACCCCATTCCTTTCTGTTTTGAAGTTATGTGGTTGCAGGTTCCTGGTTTTAGAGATCTAGTCAAACAGTGGTGGAGGGATTCTAGGTCCAAGGTACCCACATGCTTCATTCTAGCTCAAAAATTCAAAATGTTAAAGGAAGCAATCGAAGTGTGGAACCATGAAGTTTGAGGGAGAATTGATCACAAGAAGATGACTTGCCTGAAACAGATTGAAAATATTGATTCTCAAGAGCAGAATGTCCCAATTTCAGAATCTTTGAAGATTGCCCGGGAAGGCTTTCACAAATTGTACATCTCTTGGTTAAAGATGGATAAAGCAAGCTGGATGCAAATGTCTCATCTTGATTAGCTGAAATTTAATGATATTCACTCAAAATTCTTTCAACGGATGGCTAATCTGAGAAGGAAGAAGAATATGATCTCATGTCTACGAGTAGAGGGCCAAACCATACAGGGACAACAGAACATCTCAGATGCTATTTCCGACTTTTATATTCATGGAGCCAAGCTTGTCAAGACCTCGGATTGAAGGCTTGTGTTTCCAAAGAATCTTCATTGATAAGACTGCTTGGCTTGAGAGTCCGTTCTCTGAGCATGAAGTCTTCATGGCCCTCAAGAGTTTAAAGGAGGAAAAGGGCCCAAGTCCAAATGGTTTCCTATGTGCTTTTTCTTGGAGTTCTGGGATTCAATTAGGGAAGAGGTTATAAATGTCATATCAAAGTTCCATGAGCCGGGTGCATTATGCAGAAGTTTGAATACTTCCTTCATATCCCTAATTCCCAAGAAAATGGAGGCAACGGGGATTTTGGATTTTCGGCCAATAAGCCTTATTAACAGCTTTTACCAGTTGTTGAGTAAGACCTTAGCTTGTTGCATGGAAGAAGATATGGATACAATTATATCTCCCTCTCAAAATGCGTTTGTTAAAGGCCGCCAGATGATTGACTTCACTTTGATAGCTAATGAATATATCGACAACTGGCACATAACAACACGTGAATTGGGAGTATCTTACAAGGACCATGCAATAGATAGGCTCTGGAAAGAAACGGTTCTTTTGGATTAGAACTTGTATATCCTTAGCTTCTTACTCGATTCTAGTGAATGGAACTTTAATTGGATTCTCAAGGGGTCAAAGGGGTCTGAGACAGGGCGAACCATTATCCTCATTCCTCTTCACCATTGTAATGGAGCCTTTCAATGCCCCGATTTCCCGAGCTATGGAAGTGAGCCTTTCAGTGGTTGTTGCATAGGGAGTGATGGCTCAAATGTTACTCTTCCTCAGTTTGTAGACGACTCTCATTTTTCTCTAGAATTCTGAGCAAGAAGTCTGTAATCTCCAGGCTATTTTGCTCACGTTTGAGGCTATGTCAGGTCTGAAGTTGAATCTTACAAAAAGTAAAATGATGCCAGTGGGAAATGTTTCTCATGTGGGAAGTCTTGCTTGCTTGTTGGGGTGTTTGTGATTTCAGCTCCAGGGACTTGGGACTTCCGCTTGGGGTAAACCTGAAAAGTAAGCATATATGGGACCAAGTGGTGGAACATGTTGGCAAAAGACTAGGTAGTTGGAAGGGTCGCTACCTTTCTAAAGGTGGAAGACTGACCCTTATCAAAAGTGCAGTCTCAAATTTTCCAGTCTACTATATGTCCCTATTTCGAGCCCCTTCGTCAGTTATCTCCCGTTTGGAATGAATAAGAGCTGAGTTCCTATAACACTTGACGACAAAGATTGGAAATTTCATCTTGTTGGCAGGTCAAAATTATGTTTGCCCCTCGGAAGGGGCAGCCTGGGTATTTGTGCCCTTAGGGAGATGAATCGTGCTTTATTGTCAAAGTGATTGTGGCACTACAGTGAAGAGCCACATGTGGTACGGAAGCAGGTGGTCACTGCCAAATATCATGATCATGGCAGAGGATAGTGCTCTAATCCTCCTTCAGGCCCTTATGGCTCAAGTTTATGGAGAGACATCTTCAAAGAATTCCCAGAATTCAAGAGTTGGGTGACCTGCCATGTGGGAGAAGGGAATAGAGTTCTCTTCTGGCATGATATATGGTGCAGCCCAACACCTCTTTCACAAGCATTCTGGGGAAATTTTTCCCTTGCTTCTGAAGGATGGTTATGTGAAAGATCACATGGTGAGAAATAATAGTTGTGTTTCTTGGGCCCTCCACCTTTCCCAGGCGGCAAACGATTGGGAAATCATAGCCCTCTCAAGCCTTTTGTAGAGACTAGACAGAGCTGAAGTGGGTAATTAAACTGAGATGGATCGTAGGCTTTGGTTCCTAAGTCTAAACAAAGGTTTCTCGGTTCAATCGATGTATAATATTCTACAGCCGGAGGGAGGGCTTACTGGTCCAGCCCCTGAAATCTGGAAATTCAAGATGCCCTCCAGGATGTGTTTCCTATTATGGTTTGTGCACTATGATAAAGCTCTCACTTTGGAGAACCTTCAGAAGCGAGGCTTCCAATTAGCCAATCGGTGTTGTCTGTGTGGCTTATCCAAAGAAACTACAGCTCATCTCTTCATTCATTGTCAAGTCGCCTATGAGCTTTGGGAAGAGTTTCTTCAGCAGTTTAGTTTGAGATGGGTGTTGCCTGCCTCAATGCCCAAGCTCCTAGAGCAATTGTTCCAAGTAAAGCAAAGCAATCTTTCCTCTAGAGGATTGTTACTTTGGAAGAGTGTTCCTCATGTTATAATGCTGGGCCCTGTGGTTGGAACAAAATGCCCGTATTTTTTAAGAAAAAGAAGCCTCCATCAAGCAGCTCAAGGAGCAGACTTTGGCATTGCTCTTCAGATGGGTGTCCCATTTGCCTTTGTTTGTGGGATGTAGCTTCTCCTCTTGGATTTTTGAGTGGGACTCCATTATATTTTAATCCCGTGAATCAAAAAATAAAAGGAAGACTGACCATTCTAAAAAATTACAGCCATCAAATCAAACAGTCGTAATGATAGTATTTGGGCCACCATTGGATACCACACCAAGTTTGCCACCATTAAGTACAATAGGAATGGATGATTCACTAATTTCAGACATAATGAACACTCACAAAAACGCATCCACCACAGCCAGTAAGGACTGATTTACATAATGCTATCCCTCAAAACCACCCACAAATTCGCAATCAACTATAACATTGCACAAGGACTATACCATCCACATAGCGCATAAATATGTTTCAATTACACACACACATCAACACAACATCCCATGAGATAGCATACACCATCACAACCAATCAGATCAACCATAGCATTCATAAAATCCATAGTATAAATCTTCACCATCAAATACTGAACGGATCTTTACAAAATAACTTCTAGTGGATTCCTCATTTTAAATGTGACTAGAATCTACCATCTACCTCAAAAATTTCAGGCCAACACATCAATTAGTTTTCCAAATTTTGGATTTTTAAATTTATCCAGAAAATTTTCAAAAGAAAAAAGATACCATAAAACATCTAAAAGGAGATCTATCACTGGGAGAAACTTCTCCTACAAATGATGCTGCTGTCCATTAGGCTGCTAATGTCAGGTTCCTCTGACGACTTCTTCCTATCTATCAATGCTCTGGTACCAAGTTGGAAGATTTATATCTTCATTTTAAGGTTGGTAAATGATAGAGGGAAGAAGAAGAAGGAGAAGAAGTAAAAAAGGATCAGGTCATAACGTGAGGGAGATATTCTCTCCCACTTAAAATATATTTATATGTAGAGATATACGAAGTACATCCAAAATAAATCATGTTTACAAGTATAACATCATACTCAGGAAATGACAAAGTACACATTATTCCTCTGGATGCTCTCCAGCATCAGAACATGGTAAAATGTACCACCCAGTCGAGTTGACTTTCCAAATTTCCTTCTCTTAATTCTCTCAGCATAGAAGATACATTGTAAGAAATTTTAACCGGAAACTTCTCACACTCTTTCTAGTCCCTACGAAGAAATCAGTCTATGAGTACTCCTTTTCCCCACCACTCACAAGCCAACCATGTTCTTCGCAGGGAAAGCCTCCTTGAACTCCGTAAACATTGGAAGTTGTTGAACAATATTTTCCTAATTACCATTAATGATTTCTCCCATATATCTTCAAGATTCTCCAGTTCAATGCCTTTGTGCCTAGCATAAATTTCAACTCATTCAATGGAATAATTTGAATGTATAAATATTGGAGGGGCCCAAAGATTATAAAAAAGGTCATGACACAGTGCCGGTCCCATAACTATGGGGTGCTGGGAGGGGTGGACGGGATACAGAACTAAACTTTGACATTTTTGCACCAGGTTGGATTTAGGACAGTGGCAGAGTATATTTAGGTCCGAAGATAATGCAAAAGAATAACAATAAAAAATTAAAAAATACTAATATAGAAAACAAGAGGTAAAAATAGGGTTTGGATTTACTAATTACAGTGTCCAGGTTGCACATTATCTAGGTTTGGGTCTTGGAAGTGGTTTAGGGTATTGGATATTAGGAAATAAAAGAGGTATTATTTTGGGACTAACCTTTTGAGAAGCTATTATGATGGGGATTTTGAGTAAAATTTGAGGCATAGAACTTGATAATTAAGAGAGAAAAATGGGATTGGTTCAAGAAAAACTTTCCTATGGCATGGACACAAAAAGAAAAAATGCCAATGAAAAGACAAAACCACCCACAAAAAATTGTCTTTTTGTGTTCATACAGTTGCTTGCAGTAGGCAAATTGGTCAAGCTGATCATTGGCCAAGAAAAAATTGGGGTAGATTGAAGGTACGGTTCACGGGAGTAAAGATTAGCTTAAACAAGGAAATGATGGTGGTGTGATTGGGTTTAAATTAAGAGAACAGTATCTGGTCAAATAAGATAATGACAGAGAGGCCGAAAAGGAAAAATTAAGAAAAAAGCAATGTCTGGCAAGGGTTATCTGGAACTCCAACCTAGGTGTTTCAGCCACTCCAAAGTCTCCACACATGTTATAATCAAGCTTTCTTCCACCCAAAAAAATCTAGCAAGCTTCATCAGCAGGTTTATTGATCTTCTCCAAGTTGTACAACCAGTCATGAAATCTCAAACTCAGATTCAAATAACTCAATAATCAAATCAATTCACTAAAATCGTTGCCTAAGTTCATCTGTTATTACAATTATCTCTAGAAAAGCATGTACAAAAACCAATTCTATTTAAAACTCACTGTCCAAGAAGCTTCTGATTGTTACTAGCAACTTCTATCACAGCTATTTAACACTTTCCAGCCATGCTTAAATAATTTATTAAACTCCAAAACCACAAAGAAACAAAAAAATGAAAGGAAAACAAGAGATTCAGTCAGCCTCATTTCCCAAAATCTCTTGCATTGCAGCTCACTTGTCTTTTTGTGAACATAGGCACATTATAAGGATGTCAACTTGGGCAGTTGGGCCTATTGTTCTTGGCCAGTATATAGGGTGTTTAAAGGCCATCTTGGAAGCCCATTGAGTTCATTAAATTCACAGGATCAACTCCTGCATCAAGACGGCTTTGAACAATCCATCTTGTGATGCTCCCTAGGAACACATTTTGGCCTAATAATTGGCATCGGGACGATCAAGAACTGCACATCTCAGCTTCTTTTATAACTCAAATTTACTCCGATATTGGATGTCATGTTGATCATTCACAGAAATCAATAAGCTGCAATTTTCCAATTTTCTCAACTCAAATACAGGTCAGGAACTGAATTTCAAGAAAGAGTATAAATGGTGGAAGTCATTTAGCGGCAATGCCAGACCAGGTCATGTTTTCAGATGTAAACTGAAGCTGCTGAAAGATCAGTTAAAAGAATGGAACCTCGAGGAGTTTGGAGAGATTGAAAATAAGATTTTCATTCTTCAAGCAATTGTCTACTGGGAATTTAAAAGAAGACATGAGCTTATCAGAAGAAGAAAGATGCATGAGAGCAAACCTCAAGTCTAAATATAACAGAGTTGTGACAATGAAAGAAATAAAATGGAGATAGAAGTCCAAAGTTAAGTGGTTAATAGGGGATAACAACACATAAAAAGAATCACATGGCAGCTACTAGAAGTGATCAGAATAATATTACAAAACTGAAGGCGAAAGGCAAAGTGATGCAGGAGATGGAAAGGGTTAAATATCATGTAGTGTGTTTTTATGAGAAGTTGTACGAGGACACTGGGGATCATCAACCTTGATGGGATGGGGTTAACTTCAAGAGCCTATAAGAGAAGCAACGAATCTAGTTAGAAAGACGTATAAAAGAGGAGGAAATCAGAAGGGCAATCTGGAAGACAAATGGGAAAGACAGATCCTGATCCGGATGGATTTTCTATGGTGTTTCTATATATTATGATGGGAAACCCTCGAAAAGATATCATGGAGGTGATTTCTGATTACCATAGCACGGGCTTCCTAGATAAGGTACTAATTCCAAATGTAGCAGGAGCTGAAAACATATAGGACTTCAGACTGACAAACCTTGTTGGAAGTATATATGAAATTATCTCGAAGATGTAGTCTACAAAATTAATAATAAAAAAAAAGAGTACTTCCGAGTATCATATCCATGCACCAAGGAGCTTTCATCAAAGGTCGCCTAATCTTTGATAGAGTTCTCATAGCCAATGAATGTGTGGATTCCAAGATTGGATCGCGAGATCTGGGTGTGCTATGTAAGTTTGACATGGAAAAAGCATATGACCACGTAAATTGGGTGGAAGTAGATGGAGAATCTTGATGCGGAAATGCTATGGTACAATCACTTTTTCTATCTTGCTCAATGAATCTTCAGTGGGATTTTTCAATAGCTCAGGAGGACTCCAACAAGGTGACCCCTTCTCTCCTTTCCTAATTCTCCTTATTATAGAGGCTTTCCGTGACCTACTCTCAAAAGCAGCTCAAATGGGTTTCATAGAGGGCCCCATGCCAGGGAGGGAGAGGCCAATGATTACTCATCCGCAAATTGCAGATGATACATTAATTTTTTGCAACACAGTCGCAAGTAAGAAGGCTCAGATGCTTTGAAGCAGTCTCAAGGCTTCACACTAATTTGATTAAAAGCATTATTTATGGAATTGATGATATCCGAGACATTTAACACTTGGCTGACAGCCTTGGATGCAAGGTAGGATTAATTCTGGACCCCTTTGGCCTTCCACTTAGTGCCACTTTTAAGAAAGGAAATATGGAATTTATCATTGAAAGAGTTCAGAAAGGGTTAGCCTAATGGAAGCAATGCTACCTCTCAAAGGTGAAATGAGCAGGTGATGCACTTAAAATATAATTGATTTAAGCCAGCTTGACAACATACTTTATCTCACTGTTTGTCACGTCGGGATCAGTAGTTAAGAAGATCAATAGGACTTCCTTCGGAGAGATGGCAAAGAAAAGACCAGGTATCACCTTGTAGCATGGAACAATGTGTACAAGCCAAAAAGACCATGTAGAACTGGGATTAGACCCATTAGTCCCACGAACAAGATACTTCTTTGCAAATGTCTTTAGAGATTCAAGTAGGATGTGGAAAGTAGATGGAAACAGATTATTGAAGCAAAGTAAGGGCAATCATAAAAGTAGAACAGCAATCCTATTTCATCTTCTCATGGAAGGGGCCTGTGGAAAAGAATTATGATGAGCTCAAACTTCTTCAAGGAAAGTGGTATCAGAGCAGGAGGTCCTGTGTTCTAAACTCCTCACAGAGGTAATTTAATATACGAGTATTTTCACACCAGACCGAGTGGGGCAACCTGTGGGAGATGGGGGCACACTTGAAGCAGCCTTGATGGATGTGCTGGCCAATACTCATGTTGACCTAGACAAAAATGATAGAAGAGTGTAGTATAGACATTCCAGCAGGGCTTGTTGTGGAAGGCCTCCACCATGGGGAATATTGAAAGTTAATTAATGTTTGGTGCATCAACCTCCCCATGAATCTAAGATTTCCGAATATTCACACATTGGCTGCTGACCCTAATGCTTTGGTGACCAATTATCCATCTTGGGTGGGGGCGGGGGGGGGGGGGGGGGGGCAC
>JAOXJP010234263.1:0-10188 GCA_025762735.1 Platanus orientalis | reverse complement strand
AAGAAAGTGAAAGGTCAATTCCAATAACTTTTCTTTAGGTATTATTTTGGTGATTTGAGAAAGTTATACGAAGCAAATGTCCTGTGACAAAAATGCCTCTGTAGTATATATGGTGAATTATAAATGGACATGTGGTATTTTGGGGGTACAATGGTCCAAAAAAGTGTTCAGATGAAAAAGTAGGTGGTCAATAAAAGACATTAAATTCAAAAACACATCATGCGTCAATGCACAATAATAGAGGTCTGTCTCAAAACAAACAATCATTCTCCAAAGTTATAACCAAAATAGAAGCATAATATCATAATATGACGGGATTGGTATTTGTGTGTTTACACCATAAAATTACAGTTATGATGAATGACTAACAAGAAGCCACATGATAGGAGATTTTTGAAGAGGTGGCAAGGTAATTATGGTAAAAGATTCCATTATAAATGAAATTCAAATTTTAAACAAAAGACAAGTAGAAGAAGGAGATAAAAACAGAAGTTTCAAAGTAGTGAAGAAATGTAATAAATCATTTATTATATATGTGGCGGAAGGATGATCATTGAAGAAGTTACAAAGCATATGGAAGAAATTAGAAGATGACACCTATACAAGGGCCATAACTGAATCAGAATTCTATAAATAGAGTTCATAGGATTCGAAGTAAGAGGTCGCACGCCAACACAACTCAACCTATGTCCATATTTCTTAAATATTGTACTTAGTTAGAATTTCTTCTCAAGTTTTCTGCAAACCCTTCATTAGCAATAAAATTATTCATTCATTCAGCTTTCTTTGTTCATAATTTTCTGTTAATGGATCATGTTTTTTTTGTTTATGTGGAAATGACTCTATGACCGTATGCGTTGCATGATTGGGATAGTATCCACTGTAAGTTCATTTTGAACTCTTCTTCTCATTGTTAAGTTATTGTCTTAGTATAATTATAGTAAAATTGCAAATTCCTTGATTTAAAGGCAAAGAATTACCCACAGAGAGAAGAACCCTCCCCCTCATAATTGCTTGAAAATATAATGGTGGCCAAACAAACCTAGTGGAAGGAATTTTTTTCAGGTTCTTCCATACATTCTATTTGATTTGGTGCCTAGGGTCAAACAGTAGACCTATTCATGTCCACGTGGCACTGGCACGCAGCACACATCACCAACCAGAAATTTAGGTTAACACCTATTTGTTGGCACGCCTAGTGGGACACACAGATGACACCAAGGCATAGGTCAAAATACCAAAGTAGGACCACTAACACTGGTCCTATTCTAGAAAATGATAACCAATCTCATGGTTCAGAACAGTCCCAAGAGCAAGAGGACATTCAATCTGAAGAGGCATTTGCTTCTCATCAAATCACTATGGAATCTCTGGCAAATTCCATAGATGGTCTCAACAACCGGATAGATAAAATGCATAACATCCTGGTTGATAGAATTTAGGCCTTATTTGAAAAAAATCATTGCAGCATTCCATCATCCCCTAATCATTCAGAAAAAAAAGGTACAAGGTCACAACCATTTTTTGTTAAAATGAATGATTTATACAAAGACAACAATAATAATGCCGAAAATGTTAGGAATAGCCAAAATAATGGTTAGAATTGTCAAAATACACGACCATTTATATCTCATAATAGGAATCCTCCACAGAGTAATGTGGGAGGGAATAACGTAGGAAATCCATCTAATACCCAATATGAGGATATGACAAATAGGCCACAACATCTCCTTCGTAATGAAGAAAATAACGGAGGAAATCCACCTAATACCCAACAAGAGGATATGAAAAATAAGCCACAACCTCTCCTTCGTAATGAAGGAAATAACAATGGAAATGTTTTTTATAACCACCAAAATCCTACACATATAGCAAGAAATAATGGTGAAATACTGTCAAACTTCCATAATGAAAGGAATTGTGAAAATCCACCACCACTTCCCCCTAATAATGGATCCAAGGGGAAACAATATCCAAACCCACCACCAAATGGATATAGATATGATCGAAACAACACAAGTAACCCTTATGGAAGATTTGACAGGAATCCACCAAACCCATGAAATCCACCATTTGAAGGAGGATTCGGGGGGGGGGCAATTCCACCAGAATTTTCCACAATGAGGCAGATAGCCACCAAGGCCAATGGAAAATCCACCCGCATATAGATATGACCAATATCCTCCTAGCAGAGATAATCAGCCAATTGGAAGGGAAAAATTAGTGAATATTATAAATGAGGTCATGAACCAGGCACCCCACAAGAGGATGTCAAGACTTATTAATACAAAACCATACCCGGCATGGATTGACTAATTGGTAGAAATGTCAAAAGGTTATAGTGTTTTATAATTTACACTATTCTCTAGAAAAAATGACCAATTAACTATAGAGCATATTGGTCGGTTCACAATGCAGTGTGGAGAATCATCTTTAAACGATCTCCTTAAATTGAGGTTGTTTAATAATTCACTAATAGAAACAACTTTTGCATGGTACATTAACTTATCTGCCGATTCTATTCGTTCATGGAAGGACATGGAGGAAAGATTCCATTCCCAATTCTTCTGGACAGAACTGAAAGTCTTAATGGCAGATCTATTCAGATTAAGACAATTGTCAGGAGAATCCATATAGAAATACTTGTCGCGATTGAAGAGGGCTAGAAACCGCTATTATGTGGTACTACCCGAGATTAAATTTGTGAAGTTGGTAATGAATGGTCTAGAAATCAAACTACAGAAGAAGTTCAAGGGAATAAAGTTTGAAGATCTCTTCGATTATGTTCCAGGGCAACGAGATATAAATGGCTTTTAAGAGAAGAAAATAATAAGCATACTTCTTCCACAAGTACGTATTATGTTGATCCTAATTATGAGATAGATGTGGCGGATATCATCTCAGAAAAACCAAGTATATACCCTGCTTTACAAAGAAAGCATGGAGAAAGTAGTGTCATAGAGATAAAGAAGGTTACCACAAATCTTGAAAGGTATTACTCATTTGATATTACCAAGGCTTCTAAAATATTTGATCATCTATTGATGGTTAAATTTATATAATTGGCCGAGGATCACAAAAGCCCTCCAACTAAAGAGTTAAAAAAAATTGGAATTCTATAAATGGCATGGGTCTAAGACGCATTCAACTATTAACTATATAGTGTTCGGCAACATTATACAAGATAACATTGATAAAAGTTTACTGAAGTTCCTGGAAGGAAATAAAGATGAAATGGGTGTAGATGTTGATCCATTTCCATCTACCATGTCAGTCAACATGGTGGAAATTAAAATCGAAGGAACTTCAAAGAAATCTATGAATAACAAAGGAGAAAAAGGTAAAATCAAAATGTCTTCATCATTGAAGGTCCATTGTCATTGGACCGACCAAAGATGAAAAAGAAAAAATTGATGCGGAAAAATTGTGTTAATCATGCAAAAAAACATATGTCACGACTTATGTTCAAGCATGATCGATCAATGAGTGGAAGAATTTTGTTCCGTATCATAAGAGACAACTATAGAGAAATAGGTTTGAATCCCAGGAATACAACAATTCTCCTAGAAGAAATAGAAGGAATTGGACTTGGTTCCGATCTGATGCTGAACACGAAAGAAATATTGTTCAGAATTAACCTAGAGGCTGTCTAAATATGCAAAGGTGGATAAAACTACCCTTGAGACCCATAGAATGATGGAATAGGTTATTCCATCCTAAATTTCCTCCATTGTTCTATCCTCCCCTAACAAGAACTCAAAAAAGAAGGTTACAAAGGAAAAGGACAAAGGAAATGAAGTTCCAAGTGGAATATTCCAAGGAAAGAGGGCTGAAAGTTTCATCATCAAAAGAAAAACCCATTGAGGAAATTGTGGAACATATAATCCAAGTATGGGAGAAAGTTCAAATACTATGGAAGAAAGAATCTTAGAAGATGTTAACAACGAGGAAGAGTTATCTATAGAAGAATTATTGGCAGTGACTAAATTACTTGAGGGTGATGATCATGAAATGGAGTATTCCCAAGAAAAACAAGAAAAGATGATGGAAGAATTGCAGAAGGAAACAATTGTCCTAGAAACAATGTCATATAATATGATATGCACATTGCCCATAACCTTTGTGGAAAAACCAAATTAGCCAAGTAAAATCAAAGGGGATGTTGCTGATGCCCAAAGGCATTGACAAAATTAACTGAAGAAAATGTGATGAAAGATCTTATCACATTTGAGGAAAAAGTTGCTAAAGAGCCGCTTAAGAATATAGTATTTGAAAAACCAGATGAAAAGGCGGTTCAGCATCTAAAACCTTTATATATTTTTGCCCACATTGATGGCTGCCTTGTGAGGAGAGTCTTGATTGACAATAGGGCAGCAGTCAACATTCTACCTTTAAGAATGTTGCAGACCCTCGGTAAGACTGAAGATGATCTTGTCCCTATAGGGATTGCCGTAAGCAGTTTTGTGGGCACACTCACTTCAATAAAAGGTGTATTGCCGATAGAACTAGTGGTGGGAACCAGAAAAAATACATCATTATTCTTTGTGGTAGATTCATAATCCCACTTTAATGCATTACTTGGGAGAGATTAGATTCGTTCCAATTTGTGTGTTCCATCATCCCTCCATCAATCGCTATTATTTTGGAATGGCGCTAATGTAGAGACTGTGCAGGCTAATAGAAAACCATTATTCATAGAATCCAATATGTTAGAAGAATTTTTCTACCACAACAACAACATGACACCAATGAGTCTCATAAAACATTTTAGGAAAGGATTTCCCACCAAGGTCACTATAAAACAATCAAAAAATGAAAAGAAAGAGCTAGAGGCAAACTCACTACCTATGGAGCAGTATATACAGGGGAACCTGTATAACTGAAATAATGAAAAAACAAAAAGAAACGACCATCAAACAGGCCATGAAGAAAGTTCTGGCCTATATAGCCAACAAGCAATAAGAGAAAGCTAAGAAGAAACAGTAGAAATAGCCAAATTTATGGTGGAAGATGAAGGAATTGGCTTCCACAAGATTCTTTTGAAGATGGAGGATCTATAAGTAGCATCGGATAAAATGAACGACATGAGGGCCGAAGTGCAAGACCCTCTAGAAGAAGTAAATCTAGGTACAACGGAACAACCTCAGCCCAAATAAATTAGTAGCTTACTAACGAAAGAATTAAAGACCTAACTAATAGAATTGTTGAAAGAATTCACAGATTGTTTTACATGGGACATCATGAAATTCCTGGCTTGGACCAAGGGTTGGTAAAACATCAGTTGTCGGTGAAAGAATGATTCATGCCATTCAAACAACCTCCTCGAAGAATGGCCACAAAGGTATGTTAAAAGTGAAAGAATAAGAAGTGGAAAGATTGTTGAAGGCCGAATTCATTCGGCCAATCAGGTATGCTGAATGGTTATCTAATATAGTTCCAGTGGTAAAAAAGAATGAAAAAAATCGAGTATGTATAGATTTTAAGAACATCAATTTAACTACTCCAAAAGATGAGTATCACATACCTAAGGAGGATTTGCTAATAGATGGATCAGTCAAGCATGAGATTCTTTTCTTAATGGATAGTCATTCCAACTATAATCAAATCTATATGGCCGAGAAAGATATAGATAAAACTGCTTTTAGATGTCCTAGTGCTCTAGGTACTTATGCCTGGAAAGTTATGCCCTTTGGATTGAAAAATGTTAGGGTAACTTACTAGAGAGCCATGAATGTTATCTTCCATGATATGATTGGCCATTTCATGGAAATTTATATAGATGACATAGTGGTAAAATCTAAAGAAAATGGTAAACATACAAAGGAATTGAGAAAAAACTTCGAGAAAATGAGGAAATACAAATTGAAGATGAAACCTTTAAAGTGTGCCTTTGGTGTATCTATAGAAAACTTTTCAAGATTTCTCGTATACTAGAGATGAATTAAAGTAGACAAAAACAAGGTTAAAGCAATTCAAGCTGCAGAACCACCAAGAAACAAGGAGTTACAGCATTTCTTGGGGAAAATCAACTTCCTACGGAGGTTTATCTCCAATTCTGCTGGCAAGACACAAATATTTTCTCCATTGATCAAATTGGAGCAAGAAGAAGAATTTACTTGGAAGGAGGAACACTAGCGAGCGTTTGAAGAAATCAAAGAATATTTGTCAAAACTACCAATGCTAATCCCTCCACAGACGACCTCTTAAGTTATATATATCGGTAGCTGATAATTTTATTGATGTTTTTTTGGCCCAAGATAATGAAAAGAACAAAGAGCAAGATGTATATTAATAGAGTAGGACGTTGAATGACACTAAAAGGTGTTCTATGGCTATAGAGAAATTGTGTTTTACCTTGTACTTTGTAGCAATAAAAATTAAACATTCTCTCTTGTCAAAAACTGTTTATTTAATAGCCAAAACTGATGTCGTTAAGTATATGTTATCTAGACATATTCTCCGTGGAAGAATTGGGAAATAGATTTTGGCTTTACTTTATCTAAATACTGTATTTAGTATGTTCCACATAAGACAGTAAAAGGTCAGGCCTTAGCAAATTTTTTGGTTGGTCATCCTCAAAAGATGGAAGAAATAGATATAGAATAACACTTTAATTCCAACCATCAGCCATACTCCATGGCAATTACAGTTTGATGGTTCTAATACAGAAAATTCTTCTGGAATAGGACTTATCATAATTCCTCCACATGGAAAGAAATTGGAATACGCTTTTCAACTATATTTTGAATGTACTAATAATCAAGTTGAATATTAAGCCTTAATTATTGGTCTTGAAATTCTTTCACAACTAAAAGCAAGAGTGGTGAAAATCACGGTAAGTTCACAGTTGGTTATAAAACAACTTATTGGTGAATACAGATGCAATAGTTGGACTCTAACATCATACTATACAAGAGCCATCCAACTATATGAAGGATTTGATGATATAACGTTAAAATTTCTTTCACAAGAAAATAATACAATGACTAATGAAATGACACAAATTGCATATGGAATAACCATTGCTTGTGATGATAGGCAAAGAACAATAGAGGTTACTGAAAGATCTTTGTCATCAGTGAAAGAACGAGAAAGAAGTGTGGATCTTTGTTCATTAGAAATAACTCCAGATGATTGTAGAAATCCTTTAATAAAATATTTACAAGATCCAAGTCAAAAGGTTGAAAGGAAAATAAAAATTATGGCATTGAACTATGTGTTACTTGAGGATTAATTATACAGAAGAGGATTTGATGGACAACTTTTAAGGTGCCTTGGAAAGAAAGAGGTAGAAGAAGTCGTAGCTCAAGTACACGAAGGAATTTGTAGAGCACACCAAGCAGTGATAAATATGAGATGGTTATTAAGAAGATATGGTTACTATTGGCCAACTATTACAATTGATTGTATAAAACATGCAAAATCTTACCAACCATGTCAAAAGCATTGGCCTATACAAAGAGTCCCTACGGCAGAATTATTCCCTATCATAAAGCCATGGCCATTTAGAGGATGGACAATGGATTTAATCGGGAAAATTAACCCGATATCTTATAATATGCATGGTTATCTCATTGTGGCAACTGACTTCTTTACAAAGTGGCTTGAAGCTAAACTTATGAAAATAGTAAATCAAAACCATATTATTCAATTCATAAAAAAAAATCATTTATTGTTACGGCCTACCAGAAACCATTATGGTAGATATGGGAATCATGGTCACAGGCCAAGATGTAAAACAATTTGTGGGGGATTTTGGAATTCAAATGTTATCCTCCACTTCATACTATGCGTAGGTTAATAGTTAGGCTAAATCCTATAACAAAATATTGAAAGATTTATTGAGGAAGACCATTCAAGAAAAACCAAGATCTGGGCATTAAATTCTTAGTCCATATACTCTAACATATGGACATGATGTCATATTACCGATAGAAATTGTAGTTCCTTCAATGAAAACAACATTTCAATAAAAATTAAGTGTGGAGGAATTTAATGAAGCTATGATCTTAGAGTTAGAAAATGTTGATGAGGCAAGATTAAAAGCCTTAAACATTAGAAAGCAAATAAATAGAAAAATTGTTAAGGCTTATAACAAGAAAGCTAAGAAAAAATCCTTTGAGGAAGGAGAACTAGTGTGGAAAACAATTCTTCCACTAGGCACTAAGGATCATGCCTTTGAAAAATGGTCCCCAAGTTGGGAAGGACAATACCAAGAAGAGCATATGTGCTGCAAGAAATAGATGGATGAGTGATGAAGAAAGAAATCAATGGAAAATACTTAAAGAAATATTTTTCCACTAGTTGGGAAAATCAAGAATCCATCACAATAAAGTAATGGCAGAAGTGCCAAACTAATCTTGTAAAATAAATTTCATATATATCGAAGGATTAGGTCAAAAAATCCATCAACGTAAACAAAAGATTCAAATACTGAAAGGAATTTCGATATAAGAATTAAAGTTAATGGCTAAAAGGCCAACACGTCATCAACAAAAATATTGTTTTAATGGCCCATGACCAACGAATCTAAAAATTCTCCTTGAAGAATTTTTGAACATCAGACTATGATCCTAAAATACGAATCAAATGGTCAGAAAACTCTTTCTTTTTTCCCTTCACTTCCTTCAATTCCTTCATTACTTTCTTCTTTTTCACCAAGGTGTTTGACATCTCACCTTTCAAAGCGCCTTTCTTTCCTTCACAGTCTACCAGCCTCTTTTTATCTGTAAAAATCTTCCCATGCTTGGCTATCTTCTCGGCCTCCAGCCTCTGAATCTCTGCATCAATCCGACTAACATCTTTCTCTGTGTTAGCTATCTTGGAGAAAATGAAGTTGTACTCTGTGTTGAGGGATTGAACTGCCTATTAGAACTCTGGAAAATGGGAAGCAATGCGAGATTATTCATTAGAAAGATTTTCTATCTTATGGAGACCAGAAGTGATTCTTTCATAATCTCCAGAAGCAGATATGATAAAAGAGATGTGGACAGTCATCTTATGGATTGAATTTTCTGGATCAAAGGAGAGATCAAATAATTTATGAATAGCATCCTCCATAGCTTATCTGGTTCTGGGAAGAACAATCTTTGAATAACCAAGACTAATGAAGGAAGAAATATGTTCTTTAAGTTGGTGAAACTGAATGTCTTAGGTAGGAGGTAGAGTCATCATGGTGGAAGGAGCTATAACATCTTCATTTGAGGTTTCCTCTAGATAATCTTCTATCAAATCCTTCAAGATGGAGTTTAGATCATCATTGAAAGGAACTAGTGGTTTTTCCATTTCAGTATCTTGATAGACTAATTGTTGGAATTTTTCCATGGAAGGAATAGAAACCAGAGGATCTAGAAGAGCAATACTGTGACCTGGCGAGATGGGATTTCCAGGCCTGGTATAAGGTACTTTTGTGAGGGAACTTGGAAGAAGAAGTTCAGTAGGAGCTGTTATTGGAATTTCTACTAAAACTTCCTTCACAAAACTTGAAGAGACCTCTTTCACTTCTATCAAATCTAACAACTCCCTGGGATTCTTGATCTAGAAGGCGGAAGAATGTCTGGTTCTCTTTGAGACTAATGTAGCGGCTATATTAGAAGAAGGAAGATCTTTCTAGTTCACTAGTATTCTTCTCCTCTTGCTCAACAGCTCAAGATCATCTGGGTTATTCTCTTCAGAGGGAAGAGGACCCTAAGCTAGTAGTTCTGAGAGATGAGTACCCACTAAGGGCTGAGCTCTCCGTACTGAAAGAAATCAAAGAAAAGAAAATTAGTAGAAATAACTATGGAAGATCTCAGAAAGAAAAATGATAAAACCTATTTCTTTTACCAAGAAAATAGTTGGTTTCATACCGTATAGTAATAATGTCTTTTTCCAAAGTAGGATGAGACTCAGTTAAGAATTTTTCTTCAAATTCTGCTCCTACTAACTTGTGAGGATGAATAACTAGGTTAACCACACCAAAAGGAGTTGTAGGATCCTCTAGAAGAAGTGGTTTGAAAGGAAATATATATTCCTTTTGTTTCTACCAAGGAGGCCCAGCTTGAAGGAATTTCTTCATACACTCATCATCAAATTTTTCCTTCCTAGTAGCTAATCCAAACCTCATTTTATTTTCAGCTTCCCCCTCAGTATCAAAAGGATTCCATTTTATTTTATAAAAATTTTCATACTTTACAGAAAGGATTATAC
>JAOXJP010234261.1:0-10188 GCA_025762735.1 Platanus orientalis | reverse complement strand
GTCATGGGGTGGCCATTAGTAAATCATGCGACAGATGAGGTACTGAACAAAGAGTGGCGATGCTAGGTAAGCCATTCAAAAATATGAACTGGGATATGCCAAAATTAGAACTAGAAGGGTGGCTTGGTTTAGATGTGCTGAGAAATGTTATGAGCTATTTCCCGAGAAGTAGTGGTGGGTTTTTCTTATATGTAACCCATTTATTGTGAGGAGGATCCTTCGAGGATGATAGAAGTCCAGCTATGGCCCTAGGAATTACACAAACTTCATGAATTGAATTGTGATGCATGTTTAAGTCCGCATAAATATACATCATAGGTGGGTTATACCCTATAGTCATCCCGTTTTTGATAGAGTGTAAGTAGAGGACTAATCAGGACTAGGGATGTTGTTGCGTTCTCTCCAAAAGCTATGGAGGTTGTGATAACAAGGAACCTAATGCTATGTATTATGCATAACTCCCTAATGGTATTAGCGCTAAGATAATACATAAACTATGAATCGAGGTGCAACATTCAACTATGTCTGAATAATCGGGATGCTATGCCGCAATTTGTTTGTATTTCAAGGATTTCCAACAGGGCTTGTGGGAAACTTTTTGGGCCTATTTTGAAAGTAGTGGGATCTCGAGAGACCAGTGCTACGTATTTGTTTTAACCATCAAATAGTAAACATGGCTGGCATAATACCCTGGCTATGAAGTGATCAGCCTACCTACAACCTACGCGGGCCTACATGAGGTATATTAGGAGGTTTTTAGGCTTACTCTGAAAGCCATGGGGATTCCGAGGAATCGGTGCTATATATTTGTTTTAATCAATTTCCAAAGATGATTGTCATAGTATATAGACTATGGAATGATATCGACATTTGTCTATACCTGGGTAGACAATCTACTATGTCGACAGTTTCAGCCATTTGCTGGTGAGACAAGACCTAGATTCCCTCACCAGACTTGTGGCGGCCTAATCAGGGCACATCAAGAAGTTTTTGGGCTTATTCTAAAAGCCATAAAGATCACAAAATAACAATGCTACATATTTGTTTCAACCAATTTCCAAAGGTGGTTGTCATGATATATAGGCTATAGAATGATATTGACGTTTGTTTATAGCCAAAAGGTAATCTGTTATGTTGATGGTTTTGGCCCATTCTGGTGAGGCAAGACCTAGAGTCCCTCACCGAACCTGTTGTGGCCTGAACAGAGCATATCAGGAAGTGTTTGGGCTTAACTTCAAAATTCATGGAGATCTTTAGAGATGGGTGCTACATATTCATGTTTATCATGTTACGTAGACAATAGGATGATGATCGGCATTTGCTTATGTCTGATAGGCAATCTGTGATGTTGAAATACAACATTTTCTATGAGGTGGAGTCCTCACTGAACCTTTACATGGCTTGGTCTCAAGGTAAAAAATGATTGATCCATCATTTTCGATCAAACATTGCCATAGAGATAGATTTTACATGAGTGATGACTCATCATCGGATTTCTTGGCCGCATGGTGGACTTTTACAAGTACATGGATTTGCTTGCTATTGGGTAGACTTCTTTATTTCATGGATGCTTGTCACGTATGGATTTTAAAAGATCATTGATTACCGCATACAGATTGTAATAGATTCTAGGTGCTTGCCGGATACGGACTTTCATGGTTACTTGCCGTGCACGGACTTTAATAGGATCTAGTTGCTTGCTGCATACTAACTTCAAGAGGTTCATAGATGCTTGCCATGTAAGGACTTTAATGGATTTTGATTGCTTGCCGTGTAGGGACTTTCATGATTACTTATTGCCTATAGTCATTAATAAATTTTGGTTGTTTGCCACGCATGGACTTTCATGGTTGCTTGCCCTGTACAAATTTCCATGGTTATTGGTTGCTTGCCATGTATAGACTTTCATGGTTGCTTTCCATGCATGAACTTTCATGGTTGTTGGTTGCTTATCGCATATGGACTTCAATAGGTTCATAGATGCTTGCCGTGTACGAACTTCAATGGATTCTAGGTGCTTGCCACGTATGGACTTCAAGACGTTCCTAGATGCTTGTCACATATGAAGTTCAATGGATTTTGATTGCTTGTTATGCCATTGATTGGGCTTCATTGTTGCTTTGTTCTTTGTTGTGATGTCAACTGAGCTCCATCATTGCATTACTTATTGATTGACTGGTGCTGATTCTTTTGCTGAGAGGTGACGTGTCATCTTCAATCTTAGTTGATGGGAGATAATGTGTTATCTCTACTCATATTTTTAGGGAGATGATGTATCATCTCCAGCTTTGCTTGGTCATGTATGGCACTTTGCTGGGTTGTGAATGACACTTTGTTGGAGATGATGCTTCATCTCGATCTGCTTCTTTGGGGGGTGATGGGTCATCTCCAATCACAATTGATGGGAGATGACTCATTGTCTCCACTCTCTCTTTGGTAGATGATGTATCATCTCTAGCTTTTCTTGGCTTTGAGTGGCACTTTTCTATGTCGTGAATGAAACTTTGCTAGAGATGATGCTTCATATTGATCTGCTTCTTTGGGAGGTGACGGGTCATCTCCAATCACAGTTGATGGGAGATGACTCATCGTCTCTGCTCTCGCTTTGGGAGATGATATATCATCTCTAGCTTTGCTTGGCCGTGAGTCGAACTTTGCGGGGCCGTGAATGACACTTTGCTAGAGATGATGCTTCATCTCGATCTGCTTCTTTGGGAGGTGACAGGTCATCTCCAATCACAATTTATGGGAGATGACTCATCGTCTTCACTCTCTCTTTGGGAGATGATGTATCATCTCCAGCTTTGCTTGGTCGTGTGTGGCACTTTTTTGGATAGTAAATGGCACTTTGCTAGAGATGACGCTTTATCTCAATTTTCTTAATTATTCCTTGATCCCAAAGTTATTGACAGTTGTGTAGAAGACTTTTCATAGCAAAGTGGACGATGTATTCAACGGTTGATAGTGCTGATTGATTGACGATTGAGCTTAAAGTCTGGATCAACTAGACTTTACGTTTGCTTTTGAAAGAGGTTTAAAAATTCATTTTGCAAAAATCTTCCATTGATTTCAAAAAGTTAGGCCCTTTAGGGTCTCTAAACAATGGAGACAACATGTTTTATGACTCTTGAGTACATAGGTCGTGTTTTCATATGCTATGATATTATGCCTGGTCCAGGCGAGGTATGAAAGGTTTGTAAGTTATGGGTATTGAATGTGCTTCCCTCAGGAGAATGGGATTACATGCCTATGTTTGAGGTCTTTGTATATGCTTTGTCAAATGATGATTTTTGAAGATGTGTGCTCATAACTTGATTGACTTGACTTAGGGTTTCATTTTTTGTTTTCATCGTAAGTGTTGACTTAATTTGCTCCCTTTTTTGCCCCTATTTTCTAGGACTGGGTCAGAGTGCCATTTTCTATTTTCACTTTGAGCTTTGAACTATTTCTTTTGTCATTTGTCCCCTTTTTCCCCTGTCCTTAGATAGGTCTAGGCTTTTTGAAAGTGATTGGACAGGGTATTCCAAGTCTTCAATTCCTATCCAAGGCATATATTCCAAAGTCAGAATGGGCACATGTTTGACATAATCAACTGAACCTTATTGATGAGAAGAGATTGCAAGTAATGAGTAAGAGGCAAGCCTATTAGAGGCACATGACAATAGCTTTCAACAAAAAGGTTAGACCTAGAGATGTCGAGGAAGGAGACTTAGATATCAAAAAGGTCATTCTATATGAATAGGCACATGGGGAAAAACTCGGCCAAATTATAAAGGACCTTTCATTGTCAAACAGAAGTTGTCTAGTGAGACACTATTATTGAGAAACATAGATGGAGAAGACTTCCCTAGATTTGTAAACTTGGACCAAGTCAAAAGGTTCTTTGCTTGACTAATGTAAACTTGACTTATGTTGAAAACCTTGAAATGAGAAGGCCTTAAACGGTCATTTTGCTAAGAAAAAAAGAAAAAAAAAAAAAAAACTAATGAAGAACTATGATTTTCTTAAAAAACGTACAAGGATTTTGTAGAGTACCATGATCTCCTTCAAAGCATGAGGAACTTATAAAGAACCATGATCCTCTTTGAAACATGGGGAATTTATAAATAACTATAATCTTCTTCAAAACATGGAAATCTTGTACAAAACCATAATCATCTTCAAGGAATGGGCATTTTGTATAGAACCATGATTTTCAATTTGTAATAAGTCTTTGACTAAGGGCCATTAATATTCATATTTTTAGACCTTTCAAATCTTACCTATCCAAAGGAAAATCTTGGAACTCCTAATAAGCCATTCATTTTAGCAAATCAACCATTTAAGTCCCTTAGCAATACGAGATGTTCTAAGCACAAGCTAGCAATACACAAGTCAAGCATTCAATCAATTTGGAACAAGAACATGTATTCCGTCTAGTCACTTTCCAAAAGCCTAGACCTATCTGAGGACAGGGGCAAAAAATGAAAAAAGACAAAAGAAATATTGCAAAGCTCAAAGTGAAAATAAAAAATGGCACTCTAACCCAGTCCTAGCAAACAGGGGCAAAAAAGAGAGCAAATTAACTCAACACTTAGGGTGAAAACCATAAATGGCACCCTAAGTCAAGTCAAGTCAATCAAGTCATAAGCACACATCTTCAAAAATCATTTCTTGACAAAGCAGAAATAAAGACCTCAAATGTAAGTATATAATCCCATTCTCCCAAGGGAGGTATACTTAGTATTCAAAACTTGTAAACCTTTCATACCTCACTCGGACAAAGCATGGCATTATAGCATATGAAAACACGACCCTAAGTACTCGAGAGTCATATAATAGGTCGTCCCTAATGTTTAAAGACCCTAAGGAGCCCAACTTTTCAAAATCAATGAAAAATTTATGTAAAATGATTTTTTAAACCTCTTTCAAAAGAAAATGCAAAGTTTAGCCAATCTAGGCTTCAAGCTCAATCATCAATCAATTAGCATTGTCAACCATTGAATACATCATCCATTTCACTATGGAAAACCTTCGATACAGTCGTCGACAACTCTAGGATCAATGAGCAATTAAGAAAATTGAGATGAAGTTTCATTTCCAACCAAGTGCCGTTCAAGCCCAGTAAAGTGCCACTCATGACCCAGCAAAGCTAAAGATGACACATCATCTCCCAAAGAAAGAACGGAGATGATGAGTCATCTCCCATCAATTGTGATTGGAGATGACCCATCACCTCCTGAAGAAGTAAATCGAGATGAAGTATCATCCCCAGCAAATCGTCATTCACGGCACAATAAATCATCATTCACAACATAGAAAATCGCCATTTATGGCACAAAAAATCACCATTCACGACATAACAAAACACCATTCACAGCACAATAAATTGTTATTCATAGCATAGCAAATCGCCATTCATGGCCAAACAAAGAAAGAGATGAATCATCATCTCCCTTCTTTGGAAAGAGCAGAGATGATGTCTCATCTCTCATCAATTGAGAAAGAGATGACTCATCATCTCTCCACAATAAAAAAAGAGAAAGAAGAGATGAAGCATCATCTCTCATCAATTGAAAAGAGATAACTCATCATCTCTCCGAAATGAAAAGCGGAGATGATGTCCTGTCTCCCATCAATTAAGATTAAAAATGGCACACCATCCCATAACATGAACCAACAAAGTAATGAAACCAGAATCTATTGAAGTTAGTACGTGACAAGCAACCACGAATCTATTGAAGTCTGTACATAGCAAGCAACCAGAATCTATTAAAGTCCATACAGGGAAAGTATCCAAGAAGAATTTATTAAAGTCCGTACGCGATAAGCAACCAGAATCTATTGAAGTCTATACGCGAAAAGAACCCACAAATCTATTGAAGTTCGTATGGGGCAAGCATCCAATGATCTTTCAAAGTCCGTGTGTAGTAAGCAACCATGATCTTTCAAAGCCCGTTTACGACAAGCATCCATGAATTGAAGAAGTCTGCTCAGTGGAAAGCATCCATGAACTGTAAAAGTTTGCCCTACGGCCAAGCAATCCGATTTTGAGTCATCACCCTAGTTAACTCCATCTCTATGGCAATGTTTGATAAAAAATGATGCATCAATCATTTTTGACCTTGAGACCAGGCCACATAAAGGTTTAGTGAGGACTCCACCTCATAGAAAAGGCTACATTTTGGCATCACAGATTGTTTATCAGGCATAGGCAAATGTCGATTATCATTCCATTGCTTACGTAACATGAAAAACATGAATACGTAACACCGATCTCAAGAGATCTCCATGACTTTCAAAGTTAAGCCCAAACACTTCCTGATATGCTCTAGTTAAGCCACCGTAGGTTTGGTGAGGGACTCTAGGTCTTGCCTCATCAGAAATGGCCAAAGCCGTCAACATGACAGATTGCCTTTTGGGTATAGGCAAATGTCGACATCATTCCATAGCCTATATATTATGATGATCGCCCTTTGAAATTGGTTGAAATGGATATGTAGCATTGATCCTTTGTGATCTCCATGGCTTTCAGAATAAGCCCAAAAACTTCTGTTGTGCCCTGATTAGGCCGCTGCAAGTTTGGTGAGGGACTCTAGGTCTTGCCTCACCAGTAAAAGGCCAAAACCATTAACATAATAGATTGTCTACTCAAGTGTAAATAAATGTCGATATCATTCCATAACCTATATACCATGACAATCATCTTTGGAAATTGATTGAAATAGATGTATAACACTGATTCCTTGGAATCTCCATGGCTTTCAGAGTAAGCCTAAAGACATCCTGATATACCTCATGTAGGTCGTGTAGGTTCACTAAGTTGAGCCGGTCCCCGACTTTGTAGAAAGGCCTTCACAGATAAGCCGCCTATCTGTGATGTAGGTAGGTATTATCACTGCATCGCCTGCGTATTATGTCAGCCATGTTTACAGATTGGATGGTTGAAACAAATACATAACACTACTCTCTCTCGATCCCATGGCTTTCAAAACAAGCCCAAAAAGTTTTCCATAAGTCTTGTTGGCAATCCTGAAACATGAAAAAATTTAAGTGTAGCATCCTGGTTATTCAGACATGGCTGAATGTTGCACTTCAATTCATAGTCTATATATTATCTTAGCGCTAATACCATTAGGGAGTTATGCATAATACATAGCATTGGGTTCCTTGTTATCACAACCTCCACAGCTTCTTAAGAGAGCGCAACATCTCCAGTCCTGATTGGTCCTCAACTTACACTTTGTCAAAGACAGGATGACTATAAGGTATGACCCACTTGTGATCTATTTATGCGGATGTAAACACGTACCACAATTCATTTCATAAAGCCTGTGTAATTCCAAAGGCCCTAGGATGGACTACTAGTTTGCTTGAAGAATCCTCCTCACAGCAAATATGTTACTTGTGAGGAAAACCCACCACTACTTCTTAGGAAAGAGCTCATAACATTTCTTTGCATGTCCAAATCAAGCTACCCTTCTAGTTAAAATTTTGGTACATCTCAGTCCATACTTTTGAACGGCTTACCTCGCATTGGTCACTCTTCGTTCAGTACTTCATTTGTCTCATGATTTACTAATGGTCACCCCGTGACATTTGCTTGGCTTCGAACAATGAGCAATGTCATACTTCAACCCACCAAGTCTATGAAACATTGACTTATATCCATAGCCTAAACACCTATCAAGCTTAAGTAGTACTTTCATAACACGGGATACTTGTGAGAAAAACCCTTTTGTAGCTTCTCGAAAAAGAGCATAATAACATTTTTCTATAAGTTCTGATGGTTACCGCTCAATAGACCGACTTGTTAGCCCCGACCTCGGTGATGCTTGCTTAATGGGACATAAGCATGTGTTGCATTCACCCTCAAACATTGTGTGTTATACCTAGTTTAACAAAGACTGGGTTGCTATCACCTAGGCAAGGCACAATACTCGATCTTGTGGGATTCCACCCTGGCTTCAAAGAGAGTCATTATAAATTCTTCCGTGCACGTTCCCCTGCCTTGACAATGTTTAAGTGAGACAAAAATATTGTCAGGGAACAAACCATAGTTTATGTACCCATTGCTTTATGGATGCGTAGCACTAACCTTCCAAGCTCCTATAGCTTTTCTAGAGAGAGTTCCAAAATCTTTTCTTGGGTCCCGTAAAATATGACATTCGTCTAAGTGGGATGAGGGCAATGTTATAGATCAATCCGGTTTTGTATCATGACCGATGTGAAGCCATACATGTCTTCGAAAATGATATTTAGCTCATATGTATCATGATTGTTGTAAAACCGAGCAGTGTTCAATCATGATCACATATATTTTTCCATGGTTTTTCCAGGGAGAGCTTCACTAACATCCCTCGGTGAGTCCCATTAAAACTCTTAAGGACAGTCACAAAAAAATTTGAGTAGTCAATTTTACAAATGAATCAATGATCACTTAATGCAGCAAATACAAAACATGTCAACATGCAAATTTCATAAGAAACTTCAAATAATTTGTACAACTCAAATCATCAAGCTAGCCAAAAGCAAATACAAGTGCATAAGTCATCTAAATGGTTTATATGTTTATAGATTTTGCATGACTAGTTTTCCATAATGTTTTCAAGCAGTTGCACCCGATGTCGATGACTTACATGTCTCCTAATGTAGCGCATATGCTAACAGTAATACCCGAGAAGCTAGAGAAAATATCAATTGCTTGCATATAACTCAATTAATAGAATAAAGACAACATGACAACATTTAGGTATCAAGACTCTAAGCACCCTTAGTTTAGGAAGGGTAAACCTGGACTCTAAGAGGTTAGGCATTCCCTGAGAAGTCTTTTTGGATATTTCAGTCGCAAATGTACTAGCCAAAGCACCTCATCACAACCCAACTGTACAATTCTAGGTCAAACCCTAACTCTTACAAAAGCATTAACAAGATTTTGGGGGTCCACATTTAAGAGCTCCAACCATGTTATTTATAATTTTTCCCGCCTCTATAAGTCTTCCCTTAGTAAAGCATCACAAGTGAAAAAAATTACCATTTTACCATTTTTCCTACAAAAGCTCAAAACTCACTATCTACCACTTAGATCACAAAATTTCTCTTGCTTGCATAAGCCTTCTTGTCATGAAACATCACAGGCAAAGAATTCTCATTGTCACATTTTTCAACTTGTAGGCAAAAAATTACCATTCTACCCTTTTCAACTCTGAGAATTTACCCCTAGACCCTCAAAGGATCCCCGAAGCTTCTCTCATTACTTGAATGGTGTAATTTTAGATCCTATACATCCTTGCTTCTCCCAATTCTGAGGAACCCATCACAAAACAGATATTGCTCTAAACTAGCAACAACCCCATTCTCAACTTATGATGACCTTAACCAAGAAATGACCTTTAAAAAGTTCTCAAAGATTCATCCAATCTCCGAATCCAGAAAGGTCGATTGTTGTATCTTGGTCCTGGCCTTAGCTTCAAATCTCTAGGTCTAAGAAAAGAACTTTGAAATCTCAAACCCTTGTAAAATCTCAAATCTTCCCCAAGGGGTCTAAAAGTTGTTTAGTTGCATTTCGCTCATATGGAGCGAGCATGTTCCTTGGAGGTCCAAATTAGGATTAGTTGGCATCCATCTCTCTGGAATCATGAGACCTTTGAAAAGCCTTCTAAGGAACACAAGCTTTCGTGAGACTTATTTATTCAGATTCCCTCAATTACTCCAAAAAGTGCAACAAATTAGGACAAAAAATTAGGTGCTCAACTGACTCTTGGGAGTTCACCCAAACTTAGAAATCCAGTCTGTCAGTGGCTATCCCATAGTAATTTCAAGAACTCTATAGTATCAAAGTTTCACTAGATTATAGAAACCCTATATTCTTAACCATCATTTCTGCTTAAGCTAAAACAAAGCACTTTTTGTATATATTTGGAACTGCCCGAAATATATATACTCCTGGACTTGGAATGTAGCAAGGTCAGGCCCATTTTCTCAGTTTCATCTCTGCCTTCAAAAGATCAGTTTACAAACTCAAGCATTGAAGAATGTCCGATAGCTCAACTCCACTAGCCTTTGGGCAACTATAAAAACTCAATCTCTCTAAGTGACCCTGCTTCAAAAATCTCGTCGTAACTACCCGAGAATCCAGTGGTCAGTTTGTTAGTTCCCATAGCTCTGGGACTCCTTAAGCTTTAAATCCCCCAAACGTGGCTCATGTTA
>JAOXJP010234260.1:0-10188 GCA_025762735.1 Platanus orientalis | reverse complement strand
GCCGAAGCAGGAAAATAGCTTCAGTTGTTGATCTCCCAGGCATAAATCCAAATTGATTTTCAGACACTCTAGTTTCATGTCTTAGTCGATGTTCAATCACTCTCTCCCATAATTTCATTGTATAGCTCATGTAAAGGTTGTCATTAATCATAAAAGTAAATATTATTAAGTATATAGAACCATAATATAGATTTACCTTACATAAATTTTTTGTAGATAACTAGGCATCTTTGAGTTATACTATAGAAGATCTTAATTGAAAACCATTGGATTTGAATTTTTATTATTGAATTGGAATAAATAATATAAATAATAAAATTAAGACTAAATCTTTTTCTTTCCTTACAAAATCAATACGAAATTTCATAGAAAATGTTTTATTCAATGCCAATAGCATAAGATTTACATTAAAGAAAATACAATTCTACTTCTTGGATTGCTTCCCAATTGTTTCTCTAGATAGTTCCACTCACTTCTCCAATTGCTATCCACAAGCTTCTCAATACTTGGGGAAGCGGAATGGAATTGACTTCCCAGGTGAGCTTCCTACCTTGGGTCAAGCTTCCTTGCAACTATGGTTCAAATAATCTTGGCCGCATTGGAAACCTAATAAGGTAAACTTTCTACCACTATTTAATTTAGTTGTTTGGACACTATCTGATATAAAAAGAATGTCATTAAAAATGTGATAGGATTATAGTATTCTATCTGTCTCTCTCTCACGTCTTCCATAATTTCATATGCTCTTTTAGCATGGACCATGTTTATGCCCGCGAACACGAACTCGGATATAGGGTCTGTAATCGCCTTGGATTCGGATCATTACTTTACAGTTTGATGATCACAATTCAATATCAAATGATCAATGTTCCATAATTCAATAATAATCTTAGGTCCCAATAGTCTTACTTTATTTGAGTTCAATGATAACAGAAGCGATACAATATTCAATGCCCACAAACATTCAATGAGTCGCAGTGGAAGTCTCACAATGTAGTCATATCATTAGCAAGTGCATCGGAAATAATTCTACTATAAAGCTCCAAAGAGAACAATTTATGAATGATCTAAACAACTAATTGAAGGGTGCCCTTTCACCCAAATAAAATCCAAAGGGAAAATATACAATTCCTCTATAATATTTATAACGAAAATGGTCCAATGTATGTCTGATAACACAACAATAGATGAATAAAAAGAAAATTGGAAACATCGTAGCAAATCTTTAGGATAAAAGACTTGTCACCACAGTCAGTCTAAAAAACAATACAGCTGGGTTAGTCCCAACTTGTAAGCAATCGAATTGATTATAGATAATATGAAGTGAGAAACATAAATCTGAGTACTAGTAAGTCCAAAGTCAATACAAAACTAGACAAAGGTCAAAGTAATAAACATAATCATGCTAATACAAGCTGAACAAAAATCAAATATTAAACTAAAGTTGGAGGTCCAATACAAAGTTTTAAGTTGTAATAAAAAATTAGGACTTCATAATTCAGAGTTCAATGCTAAGTACCAAATACGAATTGGTGTTTAAATAAGTAATTCAATATGAAGATCAAATTCTACTAGTTCAATGACATATGTTAGTTTTAAAGGATTTGATGTTCAATGATTCACAGTGTTCGGAGTCTAATAATTCAAAATGTTCAAAGTTCAATGTTACAAAGGTTCAAAGTAAAGTATCTGTATGCTTTGGTCAATTCCATGACCAAGGTCTAAATCTCTTGCCAATCCCCAAAAGTAGGATTGATATCCGTATAACCAAAGAACATGGTTCAAAACACTTTCTCACACTTAACCTTGTGAGTAGGCCTAAAAAGTCAAAGGTTACACTTAACCCGGTGATAAGGCTCAAATGGTCGATGGTCACATTTAGCTATGTGACGGGGCCCAAAATTGGTCAAAGGTTCGAAGTCCAATAGGATTCACATCAATAAGTTCGAAGACTCACATGGTTTTGATAATCAGAATGTTTCTTTAATGTATGAATTGAACATAGGCATAGCATTGCAATGATTCAATCGTTTTAAAGGTATATGATTCATTGAGATTCAATGTTAGTACATATTTCGATGTTCATAAGACCAGAGTCACAATAATTCACTATGATTTCATATAAAATCAATGATTTAAAACATGTAATAAGATTCAATGGTTCACATGGTTTGTATGATCACATAGGGAATATAGAGCTCAATAGAATCAATGAGTTCAATACAAATTTAGAGAAATTCGGAAATTCAAATGATTTTCTAATGGATCTAAGTACTGAGATCAACCGAATGATCACTTCTAGTGTTCCAAACAAAGGGCAAAACAAGATTGCTTATCAATTTGATCATTAATAATATAGATCTTGAAAGATTCACAATTTCACATAGATTTTCAAAGGAATCACATGAGTAAAATAAAATTTCACATGATTTAAAAGATTCAATGAAGGAAGTCAGTCTATATAATGTTTAAGAACAATCATCTTTCACAAATTAGGTGTAGATCTAAAGATCAAACAAGATTTAATGGTTTAAAATATGTATCTATAGAATTTTCAGAAGTTCTAAGAAAAGAGTTATACTAAGCATAAAGAGTATAAATACTTACTAAGCAAGCTAGAATTCATAGATCTAGCAAGATTCAATGGTTTGAATACAAGGATTTCCAATAATCTTAAAAGATTTAAGGATAACATCATATAATCTGAAAATCACAAGAAGAAAATACACCATATCATTCATAGTAAGTAAAATTATTTACAAACTCTTAAAATCCAAAGTTTCTTGTCAAAACTTCTTCACTTCAATATCTCAAATCACCTTTCTTCTGTAAAATTAGTGAAGATCTAACATCAAATGAATGAATCTAAGAACATCAAGTGAAAAAATCACCTAATCTAGTAAAACCTCCCAAGTATAGGTTGAATTGACCAAATTGGGGAAAAATTTCTTCTCCTTCCTCCTAAATCTCCCAATTCTCTCTTTCTCTCTCTCTTTCTCTCTCTCACTTTCTATATTCTAAGTGATCTTATAGACTCAAATGAGGTCATAGAGTGGTTATATTTCGTTACAAAAAGAGATTCTACTCATGTGGGGGTCCAATTGGAAAAACCATGTGTTTTTCGCATATTATTATTAATTTTTTTTCTTCAGATTTTCGAGCTGTGATCAGTCATGAAAAAGTGTGATCGGTTAGGCCATGATCGATTAGGAGATTTATCATCAGTCACGCTTGTGATCGGTTAGAAACAGGTCTGAGCAACACCCGAATATTGTGATCTGTATGTGATTGGTCACACCTAGAAGTCTTGTGATCGGTCACAGATCTTGTGATCAGTTACACCTGAGTCTTTTTGAATTTTCTGGTCTTTTCTACATCTTGGGTCTCCAAAGTCGAATCCAAGTGGTCCTCTAGCTTATTCTAAACCATGTCCAGTTCTCTCAAACATCGATGATGGCCTTCATATTCTAATTTACCAAAGGTTTCAAATCATAGTGTCGGGTCTGACAACAGATTGTCTCCAGATTTTGGTGGTCAACACATATCCAAAAAACTCAACAAACTGAACGTACATTTTCAATTTTGTTTATTATTTTACCACATGCCAACCATTGAAATCTTTTGAACAATATCTGAACTTTAACATTCTGGAGAGAATCCTGGGGGGTAGGGTCTGGATTCTTTAAACTTTCCTAATTTAGGTGTAGGGTGTTACACCATGTGTGGTGCTCCTCAAGTAAACCCTGATATGTTGTTCCAACCTGGGCTTTTCTTATAGAACTTATAATTTTTAACACCAATAAGCTTGAAAACTACAAGTTGCATCTAGGGTAAGGTCCAAGAGTGCTATAACACATGATACATTTTTGTGAGACACCCAAAAAAAAAGAAAAATTCATGTTAGGAATCTTGTCATAAGAAACAATAAATGTGGACAAGATGGGTCAGGTTGGGACCTAATTTTTAATTATCCATGGCTCATACAACCATGGGATCGAGGTTCTGCTGATCCTGATCTGAATTGGCTATCAGATTAGATCAATCCAATCTAGGCATGTGGATCAGTACACACTGGATCGGTTTGATTGGTTGATCCCCATGAAAAATGATGCCCATCGCCCCTTCTTTTCATTTGAACATGTAATTGGTCTGATTGACTGATCCAGATGAAAAACGATTCTTGGGGCCCTTTTTTAAAAAAAAATTCTAGCACATTCTTTTGAGTTGCTTTTCTCTGAAAAACACTCCCAATTGGTGTGAAAGGTGCATATTTCTTAAATATCTCTTGCTTTTTGACATGACAAAAAATCAAGAATCTATGTGTTTGAAGTGGACCAGCAAAGTGTTCTTCCCCGAATAATATTGAGTAATTGTTTTTCATTTTTAATTTTTTTTTTCCATTTTTTTCATGTGTTTGCAAGAAATCCATTGAATGGCATGAATACATGTTAGATCAATGGGTTTCATGCAAAGGTTCATACAATTGATGTATGCTGATTTATGGATTTCATGCAAAGATCACATGGTTGATGTATTTTTGCAATTTTTATGAAAGTGCTGTTTTTTAATTTCGTTTGAAAAACTTGGAAAATTTTAAATGTATAGTTTGTGCTCATAAACCATTTATATATGGGTTTGGAACCAAAACCCTTAGATCTATGGTCGGATTTGTATTTTCCTCAAAAACCATACTAAGCTATTTGTATTCCATTGCCAATTATTGTAGATTGCCTATGTTTGTAAACAAATTTATTCATATTAGTGATTTGATGACTATTTTTTTAGAGTTTTTAATTTATATAACAAATTTTATAGTTTTTAATTTATATAAAATGATGCTATTTGCACATGCATCATTTTATTTTATTTTTACTTTTCTTGCATTGTACATTGTTATTTTTTTCCCTTCTATATTATGTTTTTGAATTTTTTATGGCCTGGATCACCACTGATCCACACTGGATTGGCTGATCTTGACCATTTTTGGATTGATTGGGTGGTACTGAGCCTGATTCCACTATCGATATTTTAAACTATTCATACAATGCAATCCACTGGTTCATGGTCTGATTAGATGAGATTATACTGTGTTTTGGTCAACCACTTGTGACTGTCCAACAAGCAAGGCGTTATCACCTCAAATGGTGAGCCCTATTCACTGACTGCTGTAATCGTGATTATACATAATTGTAATCAAGAATTCAGTGAGAATCTTATAATATTCTTTTATGAGATGATTCACGATAATTTTGTCATTCGTTTTGGGAGCATTTGGAAATTGTGTGGAAATGAAATCATTCATTTTTTTTTCATTGCACTTGAAATGAGTTCATGAATTGTCATGCAAAGTGTATAGACATGAAGACATGATCCTATTGTAGATTCAAACTTTTTCTAGTAATGGACCTATTTGTGGTGATGTTAATTTAGATGAGGAACTTACGCATTCAATCCTAAGACTGGCAAAATTTAAATGATTTTGTTCCTTGGGGTATTGAAATGAATCCCTTAGAAATATGTAACGTTGAAAGTATGTCCAATGCTGGAAACAATTTATAGTGCTCTTTCCCTTTTCTTTTAGGTGTAGATTCCTCATTTGTAACTATGTTCCCTAGTTATTTGTTTTGCATGGACATTCCATTTTTCTTTGGTTAATTTCGCTTACTTATGGATTAGAATATTTTTACTTCCTCAGGGTAGTAAATATTACTCTTTTTACTATCTTATCTTCCTAGGTGATTTTAATGGATTTGTTGTTTCAGGTGTGCAAATTACAGATTCCTGGGTTGACACATTTCTGTTTTTATGATCAGTTGCCTACCCAATTGCCTAAATTTTCGATACTGCAGTAATTGCCCATAGAGAACTTTTGGTGAGAAAAGTCAAAGAGGCATTCAGGACTTCCAGATTCAGAGATACTGTGATCACCTACGAATTCACAGGATTAGTGTTGATTTTGCAATTCAGTTTGTATGTAAAGATCAAATGCTGTAAGTTTGCCATGAGTGAAAAGTTTTTCAAGTAATTTTTTTTTTCAATGTTTAGATTTATGAACAGAAACAGTTCAAGAAGAGAACAAGAGAGAAAGTTGGCAGGATTGTCTTGGATCACTTGAGTAACTTTGAAAATTAATGGATGAATATGAATATAACATCGGCTGAAGCTGATTGAACTGGATATGCACAGCGCGATCATCCACTGTCCAGTTCAGGTTACTGTAATGGTTGCCATGGAACCCATGTGTGTCAACTGCCTCTGATTTGTGGGTCTTATACAGAATCTTCATGAGAATATCTGAAATGTGGTGTTGCCAATCATCTTCAAGACGTCCTATAAATAAATTCCATCAATCAATTTAGTAGTAACATCTAAGGTCGGGGGCACTTGGACCGGTAGAATGGTCTTGGGCAATGGATTGGCCCCAACTAAGAGATTAATGAGGCTGAAAATAAGCTGGAACTATTTTCTACGTTCATTTAATGGGTGAATGGAAGAAAACAAATTCATTACAGTTCCAGAAAACTCTATAGAGGCATAGTTGAAATCTTCCGTGCTTTGCTATTTTTGGTGCATGGGCCCCAATTCTCCAAGCATGAGTCATGGCAAGTTATGGGTTCCCCAAACCTCTCTACGGGTCTCAGTCATAAGCTCTAATTTTTAGTTCACCGAATATCAATCTTTGGGCGACTTAAGCCCGGCCAGGTACTGAATCAATGCATTACGGGTTCAAAGGCTTCAGGGGCTCCTTTGGTGGCCTGTTCAGTTATGATCTCCGAGTGCCTTGCTTGAGGCTCTGGAGAGCTCAGAAGTCTTATGCCCATCCTGCCGTGGTTATTATGATCTATTCATCAATTAGTAGAATTATAGGTGATTATTGTGGGATTGAGTGCCCTCAAACCGGGTCACCCTGGGCAATCCCAGGATTGAGGTTGCTGGTTGGGGCCAAAATAAATTGGCTAACCCCTGAGACGGGGGAAATTGATTTATGGCTGGGCCAGTTCCAAGCTTGTCAAAGACTCAATGCTCGCCCAAGCTTGACTAATCTACTTGATGGACCTTAAAATCATGTCTAAGTCTACTCCACTGGCTAGTGGAAGATGCAACCCAGTCTCATCAGCCCACATTTGCCCAGATGGGGGAACCTACCCCACACACAATTGTCCTCGTGTGGTGGGGTGCACACTTAGAGCACTAATGCGACATATATGTATTATGCAGTTGTACTGACAGTGCGCACCACATTGGATTCTATTTTTATAGTTATTTTAACATTCATCCTCTCTGTTAGCAAGGTTGAAGCATGAGACAGAGTGACTAAAATTACACAGAAAAAAATAAAATAAAAAATACAATTCCACCATGTTTCAAAGGTGTTTTTCATCTATATTCCACACTTTTGACTATTAATACCATTGCCAAGTTTGGGATTGATAAACACAATCACGAGATTGGATACTTGTCAACTCCTCCAACATGGCTACTTAATGTGTTAGAAAAAGATGCCAAACTCATGTAAACCCTTTTATTTACATAATGAAATTCTACATATTACCAAAAAAGAAAAAAAAAAAAGAAAAAAGAAAAAGAAAATCTCTCCATCTCTTAAGTTTTCTAAAAGTCTCATGGAATTTTTCGGTACCCAACCGCATCAATGTGTGAAGATATGTAGATAGAAAAGCTGAAACAAAAGAACAGAAAACATCTATCATTGTGTATCTTCATTCAAGTCATCAGGTATCTCCTCAGTGATAGTCTCCAATTTCGGAGAATTAGAAGCTTTTTGGGGAGAGATGAAGAGGGCTGGTGCAACATCAATCCATGACTGCAAAAACTTAACCTCTCTTCCCATGTCTACGAGAAGGGTGATTCTCTTGTACTCCAAAGGCGTTCTGAGAATATTTTCCTTTGAGAGAAAATGAGAGATGGATTTCAGAGGTTTTTAAGGAGAGAAATGAGAGATGGATTGAGAGAATGCCTTATACATAAGGTTAACGCGTGAAACCAAGACACAAGACATTTACCATGATATTGGTAGGCAGTCAAATCCCAGTTCACAGTAGCAGTGAATCCACGTGGGCAACGTGGAAAGCCGCTTGCAACTTAGAGATTTATGAAGTGCACGAGGGAAATTTGTAGGAAGAAGTCTGTGTTGAGATTCAGAAATTTATAATTAATTGTCGTATATGAGTGGGAAAGTGTGTGGAAGGGAAAACTTCACCAGATTATTCATCTCGCCGGATCTCTCCACCTCGCAAGACATTTTGCCACATCCTGGGATGCACATGTATTCCAAAAACTGAAGATTACTTTTTTTGATGGGTGATTTTTTCCTGTTCTGGTACATGTGTACCTCATGCCATTGCAGCAGGATAGTCCTACGGGAAGGAGAGGATCGTGGCGCTCTATTCATTAAGAATTCTGGGTTGTGAAGGAATAAATCCAGCCATGGACTCTGACTGGAGATCAGTTTCTTTAGGCTGCGTTTGGCAGCCACCTGTAATGTAATCATTTCATTTGAGTTTCACAGGCTTTTGTAGCCACAATGGGAGGGTTTTGCAATGAAACCCATTCAGATTTGCACCGATTTGTGCTTGATAACATTAGTCATTTCATTTTACAGAAAAACCTACGATGACTTCATTTCTAATTGCAGTTAACAACTCAGTATAAATTTGAATTAATTCATTACAAATCATCACTTCATGGCTGTAAATGTCTTGAAAAACTCAAATGAAATTATTACATTACAGGTGGCTGCCAAACAGGCTATTAAATTATTTTTGTGGGGAACGAATGAATAGAATGAGACTATAAACTGTACATAGCCTCTATAAAAGTTCAATACAATAATCTTTGCATAAAAGGTATATCTTGTAGGAAATATATGTTAGGCTGCAAAATAGATATATAAAATCACTTATTCTGTAAATCACTACCAAAAGATCACTTATAGGTTGTCAGCACCCAAATTTTGACTCAAGGCTCAGATGGTTTCATTACAACATGGGATAGAATCGAGGTCCAGACACCCCTGAACTTTGAATAAGTCAGACATTCTCAAAGGATATTTTGATTGCAAAACACAATGAAAGTACTCTAAATTATCATCATCTTAAATTTGCCAACTTCACAAACCTTCCCACATCAAAGCATCAAAAGGCCGGTAAATTGCTATTCTACCCCTACATTCTCAGGAGTTTAAATCAGATTCAATCAAACTCCAATTCTTAACTTCTTTATATCTACAAGAACACCCTGACCTCCATTTGCCAACCTTCATAAGTTTTCCTGCGTTGAAGTATCAAAAGGTTGACAAATAACCATTCTATCCTTACACCTTCAAAAGCCCAAATCAAGTTCGGTTAAATCCCACATTCTGATTTCTTCTTACCAACAAAGACACATTGAATTTGTCAACTTTCAGCTCGGGCATCGAATCCGTGCGTAATCAGAACTTGTGGCTCACTAACCCCAATGGCCATATTTCATATGAAGACTTCAAAGATCAATTTTTTATTCCTATATTTCTTCCAATGAGCTAGACAAACATGGTAATGTTTCGAGTTTATTTTGACCCCTTTACCGGAACCCGATTATGATTCCGTCAGTGGCATTACGACTGAAATGTTCGGGAGATGCAAAAACCTTATAAACCTTGAAAGGATAAGAGCCCTAGAACACAAAGAACGAATTTAGACATTAAAGGGGTAAAATCCAAAACCGGAATATCCCAAAATATCTCGAAATATCCTAAAATATCCAATTTCCTAAAATACCCTTAATTCTTTCTTTAAACCCTATGCTCCCCATTTGGAATATTCCAAATAAAGGGTAGATACTTGAAGACTACCATTCTTGGCCATGCACCCCCCACTTGCTCCCCCACTAATCTATCACTACCCGACACGTGGTATGAGGGCCCACCACCTTCACCCTCATCCACACACCCTCTCCACTTCCTTAAACTCTTCTAGAAGCATCTAGATGAGCTCCACCTAACTCTCTCTCCCTCCACACAATCCCCACATCTTCATTTCAGCTACTCCTTTCTCTCCCTTCCCCTTCACACAATTCCACCTCCTTCCCTCCGCTAAACACCTCATCCCTTCTACACTCTTCCATCCTCTCCACCTCCTTCATGCCCCCTCCTATAAAACCCCCCCTCTCACGTTTTTAGAGGAGCAAGAA
>JAOXJP010234259.1:0-10188 GCA_025762735.1 Platanus orientalis | reverse complement strand
GCCCTATGTGGTCGGTGGGGTAGGATGAAGTTCCTGAAGACGGAACCCACGTGCAATCTAATGGCCCCTCGATGCAGATTTGGTATTGTTCCTAGCTTGTTGTTTCTTGGCAACCAAGGCATGCTAGTAGGCTCCAAAAACTGTCCAGAGGGAGTGGAGACTAAGGATATCTTGTAAGGACTGCCACAAACCGCCTAGATACCTTGCGATCAGTTGCTCCTTAGTTTTAGACAGGTCATTCCGGGCAATCAGTTTATAAAATTCTTCTGTGTAATCATCAACAGATCTCGCACCTTGCCTCAATGCTTAAAGTCGTTGGAACAAGGATTGCGTGTATCTAAAGGGTAAAAATTGGCCCTTCATTTTCTTCTTCATCTTCTCCCAATCGCTAATCTTAGATTTTCCTTATCTTTCTCGGGACCGCTTCAATTGTTCCCACCAAGCGGATGCTCGTCCCTTCAATTTGATGGCAATAAGTTTCACCTTCAAACGATCTGGAACCTCCTTCTAATCAAAAATCTGCTCCACTTCATGTAGCCAATCAATGAATCCCTTGACCTGTAAAGTGCCAAAAAAGTCTGGAAGTTCAACTCAGAAGTTGAAGTCTCCATACCGCTCATCCCGACCACGCTGTTCTTGACCCAGAACAGTATTGCGATACGGGTTTTCAAAACTAGATTCTGAATCGCGATCATCCAGATCATGATCATCCAAGTTTTGCGTTGCTAGACGACAGGTCAACTCAGCAACCTATCTCTGCAAATCTTCAATCATCACGTCTTGTATACTATATTCGTGGTTGGGGACTTCCTCATTCTGAATCGGCCTACTCCGACCATGACCACGACCACGACCACGAGCCATGAAAACTAATGAAAACAATTGATCCTAAGAAGATGCTAAGCTTTGATACCAACTGACGCAACAGAATAGAAAAGAAGAATAATTCTTCTGAAAATATTATTAATTCTAAGATGTTTTCTTTCGAATTACAATGCCACATAAATACTATTTCGTGCTAAAACGAAATTAGGAAAGCAAATAACAAAAAATAAAAAGCACGCCTAAAAACCAGATTTCTATGCCTAAAATAGATTTTTACTATAAATAGCAAAAATGCCCTTTTCGAGGCCTAAACGATGGAATTTGGTTTACAGACGAAAAGTCCATTGCTGCATAAAATGGATCTTGAAGATCTCGTCGTTTCCTTTCAGCCTGTCAAATTTCATGCAATTCTGCCACTTTCCATAAATAACAAAATTTGTATCAATTATACCAAATTTTACCGATCCTTGCCTTTCTTGCAAAGATCTTCTCGGTCAAGATACTCCAATGCCATTAACTCAGAATTTGACAACTCAACATCTGTCGATCCTTCTACATCAAATAGACACGAAAGCAAAAAGGTTGCAATTTAGTATCCATCTTCATGTCTATATGAAACAGATAGGGGTTAAAAGGGGTAATTTAGTAGTCACATTTGTGACTGTTCGGTTGGGAACAGTCACAAGGGTAAAATCGTAAAATGCATAATGAATAGACATACCCCCATATGTTTAACTGATTTTGGGAGAAATGAAAATAAAATTAATTAATAACAAAAAAAATTATTATTTTATTTTTTTATTGACAATACCCAACCCGGCTCGGTGCGTGTGTATTGGTTTGGGCTTAGCCCATGTTGGCTAGGTCTTCTCACTTCCAAAAACACTGTGGTGCCTCTTAGGGCCCAAGTTTATGTCTAAGGCTATTCTATATAAAACTCCGAGCTTTTTTGAGCTAAACGATGCGGGACCATTCAAGTTTTACACCATTTAACCAGTATTCAACTGGGCCCTTTTAGAGACAATTTCTCGTTCACCCATTAACAGTTTTGAGCAACCAGACATATAGTTATTCTCCTTAATAAGATGATCACGAACCCATGTGGACCCACCCCAAATGATTTAACAATTAGATTTGAAAATATGGGCATAGTCATAAACCAAAACCGTTTCCAACAGTCACTACCATCACTCTATGCAGACTAAAAACACACCCGATTGGTCTAGTTACAATCGGATCGGTCTGGTCCTAATTAGATCAATCTAGACCCCCATCAGATTGGCTTAAACTACCTTTGCCTTGCTTCATGGCTTTCTTCTCAAGCTCTCAAACTCTGATCTTCTTTGTTCTTCCTTGGACATCTCGAGAATCAATCTCCACACCCAACAACATTTGTAACAATAGTTATTAGATAAACACACTAGGTAATAAAGGGTCTTTAAAAATCTGGTTTTGACTTAGCCTCATCGTTAAGTCAATTCAAAATTTAAGCATGAACTGATCAAAGTCATAGTGATCCATGAAGGGCTAATATTTTTTATGACTACCCAAGTTATGTTGAAATTTGACAATGTGAGGTAGTTCACTTGACATCATGGTTTTAAAACTCGGCCAATTCTGAGTCGGATCGACCGATCCAACTCGGAATAGGTCGGGACCGGTCCAAGTCTAAGGCTCAGATTGGTACTCATAATGAATCGGCCGAGTTGAGTCCGGAATCAGTTTGGATTAGTCCGGATCGGCCGAGTTGTCGGGATGGCCATTTTTTTGGGAAAACTCCAAAAAATCCAAAAAAAAGAAAAAAAGGAAAAAATTATTTAATAAATGAATCATCTAAGTTATGTTATATTTGTGGATTTTGTATTAAAATCCATTGATTTCAAGATAGATTGTATTTTTTGGGAATTTTTTTATTAATTATTTAAATATTCCAAAAATAAAAAAATAATAATTATATGAGCAAATTTTTTTTCACAAATCATGATATATGTATGACTTTGAAAATAAATGCTAGGAAATGTCCTCAATATTTTTTCATATAAATGTTGTTTTTGTCATTTTATACTTAAAAATAAATAAAAAATAGGTAAGAATTCTTTAAAAATTAAAAATAAGTTTTCTTTCTAATTAAAATATGTTTAAATGACCGTTCTTTTCAATTTTGTTCACAATTATGTTTATATATTTTTTTGGGATTTTTTAGATTTTTTTTTCTTACAAAACATTTTTTGTTTTTTTTGGCACCGGATCGGTCGAGTCAACTCGAAATTGGTCTGATTTGGCCAATCCGACTCGGGAATCGGTCAAACCGATTCCACATTTTTAATCCATGATTGTAACTAGTTTTAAAATAGAGTTTTTGTAGGAAAAAATCTCTTCTACATGATGAGAAGAATAATATCTTTGTGTTTGATGGTTATGATTAAATTATGGAGGGTTTTGTCTTATAAAACAATCTCCATGGTATGTATTAAAATTTTAATGAATATTTGAATACAATTTTGAAGCTAAATTGCCCTCCTCTTCTCCAAACAGCTGAAGGTATTCCTACTTTAAGTTTTGCCTAAAACTTAAACCTTGGTTGGTGATTTCCAAGACAATGATTAGTGATTTTCCTTGAGATATTTATCCCATATATTTTCCCTCATCTTCTTCTTTTTCTTTACTGGTTTTTGCATCCAAAACTTGCTGCCCCCCTAATAAAACTCTCATCTTTACATCATCTTCTCCATCCATACATCTTCTCCTACACCCATTAACCTGCCCACACCTATCTCATCATCTCCTCCATTATCTTATTTATTTTCCAGGATTCTTGATTGATTTGCTTATCAATTTTTTCCTGAGTATAGTTGGGCCTTCCAAGTGTTTGATTAATTGCCTAAGTGGGTGTTTGACACTGTTCTACATCAAGAGCAATCCATGAAAATGTGGTGAATCGATTTCCCATCCCTTTTAAAAAATGACACCACTAAGGAGATAGATGCATGAATGGTCTCCTTTTTTTAAGCATATCCAATGTGTTAATTAGGCCAAGAATTGCAGTCCACAAGATGGCTGTTACCCTTAGCAGTGCCGTGGGTTTCCAAACCAAACAATGTGGGAATGATGTATCAACATTGAGAGGATTGGAGAGAACATTAAAGATAGATTTGGAAGAAAACTTCCCAGAAGACTTGAGAATCCAAATCCTCTTGTCTATGACCAACCTTGAAAGGAAAACATCATGAAGCAAATCAAGGAGAGATGTGACTGTCTAAGCCTCCCAATCCAATAACTCTCTATTGAAAAGATGGTTCCAAGATAGTCCGATGGCAGAGTTGAAAAGAATGTTAACCACTACTGCCTCTTTTTGAGAGGAGACAAAATACTCGGGGATGTCATGAGGCAAAATTTTGATTCCCCCAACAAATGTCTTTCCAAAACTTAATTGATCTTCCATTATTAAGGATAAACTTGACATGGGATAAGAACAATGGATATAACTGATAGATGTTTTTCCATATTAGGGACCAATTGGTTGTGGTTTATGGGGCACAATCCCACCCATTAGGATTGAATCCATATTTATGCAAAATTGTGGAATGACATAAAGTGTCCCTTTCCATAGAAAATCTTCATAGCTATTTTTCCATCAACACCATGTTTTTTTCTTTACAGTTTTTCAATTCCTAGCCCGCCTTTATTTTTAAGGAGGCACACATTTTCCCATTTCACCAGATGTTCCTTTTTCTCATGATCCCCTTCCTATAAGAAATCCCGTTGTAATTTTTTCCCTTGATTAATGACCTTCAAGGGCATCTTGAAGAGAGGCAAATAGTAAACCGACAAGTTAGATAGTGCAACTTTGATTAGAGTGATCCTGTCCCTAAGTGATATGTATGATTCTTCTAACAAGCCAATCTATTTTGAATCCTTTCAAGTACCGGGTCCCAAGAAGGCATGGATCTTGGAACTCCTTAAAATGGCAATCCTAATTACTTGAAGGGCCAGTCGTCAGTTTTACTACCAAGAATCTGAGCATAGTGGTGCATCTCATCCCCCACAACTTCAATCCCTACCAATGCAGTTTTCGCCAAATTTATTTAAAGCTCGGAGATTATTTCGAAGATCTTTAAAATATCCTTAAGCTACCTTACATGAGATTTGTTTACGTTTAAGAAGTACATTGTGTCATCAACAAATTGGAGATGATTTATAGAAAACCCATTGTTGCCAATATGAAAACCCTCTATGATCCCCTTGGATTTGGCTCTCTCCATCAATACACTGAGAGCATCTACCACAAGTGTGAAGAACAAAGGAGATAGGGGGTCACCTTGCCGAATTCCTCTGGAGGATTCAAAAAAATCCTTTCGATGTGCCATTTATCATAATAGAGAAATGAGGGTGGTCAAGATAACCTGAAATCCATTGGATCCATTTTTCTCCAAAACCTTCCTGACGCAAGACCCATTGTATGAAATCCTGGTCAACTCTATCATAAGCTTTCTCAAAATCAATCTTGCATACTAGCACAAGCTCTCTTACTTTTTTTTTTGCCATCCACACACTCTTTTGCAATCAACACACCGTCCAATATCTGTCTTCCCTGTACAAAAGTACTTTAGGTATTAAGTACGACCTTCTCCATCGCTTCCCTTAGCCTCATTGATAAAAACCTTTGCAATAATTTTGTATAGACTACCAATCATGCTAATGGGCCGAAAGTCTGATAGTTCCTTTGCCTCATTTTTCTTTGGTAAGAGGACAAGGAAAGTGGCATTTACACCTTTGCAAATGATCCATCTTTTATAAAATTCAGCAAAGACCATCATATTGTCCTCTTAAATGATATCTCAACATTCTTGCTAGAATAATATAGAGAAACCATTGGGCCCTAAGGACTTGTCTTTCTCCATACTAAAAACCGCATTCCAGACTTCCTCCACCGAAAAGGGTTTCTCTAAATTTAGGATGACATCGTCTTCAATCTGGGAGGAAAAAAGATTAGAAATCCTAGGCTTATCCCCTCTTTTATATATATATATAGATGAGAAGAAAATGAATGGTCTCATTTTTAATCCTCCAAAATCGCTCACCATTTGGCCTCGTATAGACAAAGAGGAAATAATATTCCTACATTTCCTACCATTTGCCATCCTATTAAAGTATTTGGTGTTTCCATCACCCTCTTTCAACCATTGGCATTTGGTTTTTTGGCTCCAATGGATGTCTTCCCAACGAAGGAAACACTCAATTTCTCTAAATAGTTGCTTCCTCCTTTCCAAGAGATGCGGGGGAAGAGAGCCATATTCCTCAACTTTTTGGTCCAAAGTTTCCAAGTCTCTCCAAATAGAATCTTTCTTATCACGAATCCACCCAAAAGTGTTCTTATTCCATACCCGTAATTTCTTTTTTATATATTAAAGCTTCTTCATAAAGCGAAATCCTTCATAACCTTTGACACCATGTTCATTCCACCATATTCAAATACTATCCTTGAAATGCAGATGAGTTACCCACATATTCTCCAACCGAAATAGAATGGGACCATAATTTACTTTTAAGGTATTCAACATAATGAGCCTATGGTCAAAAGCAATTTTTGGAAGGGCTTCTTGAGTAAAGTAGGGGTAAATTTCTTCCCAACAATTGGAGATTAAGAATCTGTCCAATCATGAAAGCAGTGGATTCTCTTGACCATCTGTCCAAGTAAATTTGGTATTCAATAAAGGGGAATCACGAAGATTACATTGATTCACAAAAGTAGCAAAGTCCCTCACACTTCGTGTGATGTGATTTAGCTGGTTTTTCTCATGTGTGAACCTAATTATGTTACAATCTCCACCTACAACCCATGATCACAAAGGACACCACTGAGGAGATTGATGCATGAATGGTCTCCTTTTTTGAAGCATACCAAATGTGTTAATTCAGCCTATAACTACAGTCCATGAGAAAGCTTTGACCCTTAGTGGTGTTGCGGGTTTCCAAACCAGACGATGCAGGAAGGATATATAAACATTGGGAGGATTGGAGAGACCATTAAAAAAAGATTTGGAAGAGAACTTCCCAGAAGAGTTGAAGATCCAAATCCTCTTGTCCATGACCAACCTTAAAAGGAAAACATCATGAAGGGAATCAAGGAGAGATGTGACTATCTGAGCCTCCTAATCACATAACTCTCTACTGAAAAGAAGATTCCAAGATAGTCTAGTGGTAGAGTTGGAAAGAATGTCAGCCACCACTGTCTCTTTTTGAGAGGAGATATAAAATAATCAAGGATGTAATGAGGAAAATTTTTGATCCCCCCACCAATGTCTTTCCAAAACATAATTGATCTTCTATCACCAAGGATAAACTTGGTGTGGGGTAAGAACAAAGGATATAACTGATAGATGTTTTTCCATATCAGAGACCAATTGGTTGTGGTTTATGGGGCACAATCCCACCCATTGGGATTGAATCCATATTTATGCGAAATTGTGGAATGACATAAATTGTCTCTTTTAGTAGAAAATCTCTATAGCTATGTTCCCATCAATGCCATGTCTTTTTCTTTAATGTTTTCAATTCCCAACCCGCTTTTATTTTTAGGGAGGCACACATTTTCCTATTTCACCAAATGGTCCTTTTTCTCATGACCCCCTTCCCATAAGAAATCTTGTTGTAATTTTTCCACTTAATTAATGACCTTCGAAGGCATCTTGAAGAGAGACAAATAGTAGACCGGCAAGTTAGATAGTGCAGCTTTGATTAGAGTGATCCTACCCCTAAGTGATATATATGATTTCTTCTAACAAGTCAATCTATTTTGAATCCTTTTGAGTACCAGGTTCCAAAAAGACATGGACCTTGGAACTCCTCAAAATGGTAATCCCAAATACTTGAAGGGCCAGTCGTCAGTTTTACTATCGAGAATCTGAGCATAGTGGTGCATCTCATCCCCCACAACTTCAATCCCTGCCAATGCAGTTTTTTCCAAATTTATTTTAAGCATACCAATTATTTCAAATATCTTTAAAATATCCTTAAGCTGCCTTACTTGAGATTTGTCTGTGTTTAGGAGGTACATTGTGTCATCAACAAACTGTAGATGATTTATAGAAAAACCATTGTTGCCAATATGAAAACCCTCTATGATCCCCCTGGATTTGGCTCTCTCCATCAATACATTGAGAGCATCTACCACAAGTGGGAAGAAGAAAGGAGATAGAGGGTCACCCTACCGAATTCCCCTAAAGGATTCAAAAAATTCATTTCGATGTGCCATTTATCATAATAGAGATATGAGGGTGATCAAGACAACTTGAAATCCATCAGATCCATTTTTCTCCAAAACCTTTATGTCACAAGACCGATTGTATGAAATTCTGATCAACTCTATCGTAAGCTTTCTCAAAATCATAAGAAAAAGGAACCAAAAAGAAGGAATATCAATACATGAGGAAAATTCTTCTCCTACAGGCAGATAAATCTGACTGTTTAAGAGATGGACACTTACTCGTCCCCCCACTTCTTTGGGTACATGTCCCCTATCCTGTGCTGGCAGATTTATCTGCTGGCAGGAGAGGATCCCCTGGGTTTACTATGGTTGCAAGGGCTAGCTCTAGTTACATACAAATGTATTGTAAAGCGGCCAAACAACAAAATTTTGCCCATCTATCAAGAACCTCTGTGTTTGAGGGACCCACCTTGTACTGATGAAGTGATCCTAACCATCCAAATAATTGATTGTTGATTCTAATGTTTCTCAAAATGTTATGATTTGTTAGAGAAAAGGCATTGAAATATGAAAAATCACCCTAAAATGATCGGCGCGGATTTGGTGCGTCCCCCTAACAAATGCCTAAGGTCAGCCCATATGTAGGGGTGAATACATGGTGTCAAAAAGTGATTTACACTTTTTGTGGGTTTGATTTTCACTTTTCGGCGTCATGTGTCTAGCCCTGCATAAGGGTAGACCTTAGGCGTTGTTTAAGGGGGTGCACCAAATCCTGCGGGAAAATGCAATCCTTATTGTCCAAGCTAAACTATGAACATTTTCCCATCACATTTGAAATTACTTTTGCTTATTGTTGGCTATTTTCTAAGGATCATAAGATTGAGGCAGACATGCCAACCCAATTGTGCATCACAACAGGTTTAATGATCTTGGGATTGCAATCCTGAGATCAGATCATGCCACTGCAATCTTAAGATCAACCTGTTAGATTGCACCAATCATTTGGTTACTTGAGAAGGCTGGATTAAGAGAGAGGGAGGAAGAAAAGTACCTGATGCTATGTTTCATATGTTTCTCAAGATCACAATATGACAATCAATGGCGATTTCAATCAGGCTTTTCAGTGTTATCTCATATCATACCAAAATATGATCTCAATATTGCATATTAAACAAACCGAATCTAAGTTCAGATCAAAATATAGGGTTAGACCACAATCTGAGATTGCTTACCAAAGAGAAATGGCACTTTCGGTAATATATTATAGTGCAAGATGCAGGAGCTTGCACAATATTTTGACGGGAAAAGCCTATATTTGCATACCACTAAGAAATTGTGGACATTTCTTCTGTGAGCTGACATTTATCAATTAAAGCACCTCCTCAATAAAATAAACTAGCAAATGAACCCATGCAAACACGGGTGTATGAATACTAAAAATAATAAAAATAAAACTAATGAAAACAAAAAGGAAAGAAGGGAATTAGTGTACAACTATGATTAGAAAAGGGAGACATGAGTGGGTGAGGAAAAATAAGGCTTTAGTGTCCAATTATGGTAAGAAAAGGGAGATGTGGTTGCTATTTATTCAATTTAGGAGATAGATGTGGTGAGAAAAAATAGGGATAGAAGTTATGTGAATGAGAAGTATAAGAAATTTTAGAAATTTATAGAATTTAAAATGAAAAAAAAAAAGAAAAATTATCCAAAAAATGAGAAAGAGGAAAAGAAAAGAAAAACCATAGGGATTCCACATGCACTATTTTAAGAAAATCACAAACCAAATAAAAACAATAGGAGATGTCCACCTCAACAACTCATTACTTAAGGAGTTGTGATCTGTTGTAGTAAAAATTCTAGTGTTTTTTGTTCATGCTACAAAAAGTTATAGCAAACTTTGCTATAGATAATAACCTGACTTACTTAGTATATATAGATTCTTCTAAATAAAGAAGCTTAGTGTTAGTAGAAGGTATGACAATGTTCCATTCTTGTTGCTTATTTAGAAATGTTTGGGCCATGGATATGTAGTAATATGATGGAACTATTTTAGGGGAAATTTAGTGAGTTCGAAATATATATATATATAATTATAAAAAATAAAATATGTACTCTATAATTCATGTTGATGGTGATCCAGCCACTCCTCATGGGAC
>JAOXJP010234258.1:0-10188 GCA_025762735.1 Platanus orientalis | reverse complement strand
ATCACCTCATGGCTACAAATGCTTTGAGAAACTCAAATGAAATGAGTACATTACAGGTGGCTGCCAAATAGGCTATTTGTTAAAGCATTAGTTATTACATGATAGGTTTAGAGTTCAAACATATATCTCAACATTAAAGTTTTTTAAAATTCATGGGCCGGTCCGAGGTCCAATCAATTAATTAGGGCTAAGCCCGAGCCTAAGTTTATTAAAAATTTATGGGCTTGAGCCCAAACTATAAGTATAGGGTCGGACCTGGGCCTACCATGGCTTGGCCCAAGCCCGACCCATGCCCACCCCTAGCTATGGGCATACCGCACATCATTTTGAACTCCTACTCACTCTATGTCATACACCTTGGTATATGGTGTAGAATTTGTTCTTTCATTAGAACACCAAATCCCATCACTACAATTCACTATCTAAGAGGGGTTTATAGATGATGAAAATGCAAGTTTGTAGCTTGCAAAACTCGAGGCACTAGATGAAAAGAGGTTGGAAGCACAACAAAGACTAGAATGCTACTAGGCTCGCCTTTCTTATGCATTCAATTAGAAGGTTTGGCTCAGGTCTTTTCAAGTTGGAGACTTGGTGTTTGCAGTTCGGTGACCCATCATCTTGTCTCACCATTCAAGAAAAAACTTTGATCCAAAATAAGACAAACCACATGTGGTAAGAGAAGTCTACTCCAATGGTGCATATCTCCTTGTCACACTAGAAGGATTGCATCTCGACGTCATCAATGGAAAGTTTTTCAAAAGATGTTATCCTTAAAAGATTCATCATACCTCTCCTAGCCTATACGAGCATAAACTACATATGAAAAAATAAAACCCAACATCTTGGGTTCCCCCACCACACTCATGGCCCGCAAGAGTATAAACTGTGAACTGCTTAAAAAAAAACCATGTACTACTCTTGGCCCGCAAGAGTAAAAACTGTGTACGGCTCAAAAAATAAAAATAAAAACATAAAAAATTGTACTACTCTTGGCCTGTAAGAGTATAAATTGTGTACTACTCAAAAACAAGAAAAAAAATCTTGTATTATTCCTAGCCCACATGGCCTAACAACAACAAAATCATATGCCAAAATGAAAATCCAAAAGGTAATCAATATATTATTCTACCAAACAAAAAGATAAAGATAAAGTGATCCCACCATTGACAATTAGAAGTCGCAAACAAGAGAAAAGCTGCATAGAAAAATGAATGGGTGAACAAATAGATAAGAGAGCTATGACACCCATTTCAAAGTCTTGGGTTGTTCTCGAGCTTCATTCAATATCTTGTCCATTGTCTGCAGAGTAACAATGTCGTCAATAGTCAAAGGCTAAATGATCTTAAGATTGGAGAGTTCCTTTTCTGTGTCTGCTACAAGGATATCATTTCCCCTTACAATGTTCTCCCCATGAAGAATAGAGGTAACAAGTCCCTCTTCCTCAACTTATAGATGCTTTAGTTCTTTGCTTAGCATAGCTCTCTTTGACTAATTATCAGTCAATTTTGATCGGTGCCAATTAAGAGTATCTTTCTCACAGTTTAAATCAAGTAAAGCAGCATCAAGACGACGTTGAATTTTAGTACGATGTTGAGCATGAGTGGTTGAAGTCATCCGTCGGCTAAAAGCATCTTGTATGGATATGTAGTTTTTCACATCATCTATATATTTTTTAACATGACTCTTCAAAAGAAGGGGATCTACTACCTACGTGACAATGATCGTCGCAAATATTTTCTCAACATCCTCTTGAAAGGAGGAAACTTGTGAGAAGGGAAGTCTTGTGATCTTCTCCAAAAGTTTGTCACCCATCATCACAGCGCTCAAGCGGCAGGTGTGTGAAATAACATCATCTACCTGAAATACGGATATTTGGGATGCAGTAGTATGCTTTGGTAAAGAAGTGGAAGTTGACATCAATCAAACTAATTGTGAGATGTTATAAGTAGTTTCAGGATGAGATTCAAGCATTGCATGAATGTCTTGTACAAGTGTGGAATCAACATTCACCCTTCCTTTGGAGACTAAATCAAATGAATTTGGCCCTTCTATCAAAGTGGCACTATGAGTTGAGCTTGTGCCAACCTTCGTACCAGGGTCTTCATAATTCTCCCATTGTAAAGAGTAATTTATTGTTAATGATTTGGGTTAATTGCAAAAAAAAATTATATTTAGCCAAATCAAACGTATGCAATATAATTACTTAAAAATCAAGGACATTAATGAAATACCTCAAAATCCATATTTATGGGTAGGATCACCACGAAATTAGTCTTAGGTGGTATGTTAAGTGATGTTTAAGCACTTATAACGCCTTTTGATGGAACTTATTGTCTCTCAGTAGTCGCCTCTATGGCCTTTGTGATAGGAGAAGAGCAGGGGCCTTTCTTTAAATGCTTCTAACAACGATCAACATTCTCTAAATTTCTTTCACTATTGTTAGTCACCTGAACCGAGCCACCCCTAGAAGCTATGTTGGTATCTTGACCTTCTTGATGGATAGGTGTTATATGACCATCATCTGTAGGAAGAGTAGGAATGTTATCAAGAGAATCTCCTACTCCCTCCATTGGGTGGGTGATAGTAGCAAGAACAATCTTTGGGCTCCCCTTTTTGCCTCGTCATAACTTTAGCTTTAAAGTAGATTGGTTATTTTACAACGACCATTGTTTTTGAAGTGAACAAAAATTGGGGTCCATGCTCTCTGCCAATGTCTTAGTGCCTATGGAGAACTAATCATGAGATATCTTAAGCCACCACTCATAGTAATCTTTACTAGCTAGTGGTCCTTCAACATCAAAGCGTGATGAAAGCACAAGTTGACACTTTGTATCAAATCTCAGGCAAGACCTCCATAATTCAACTACTTCTGTATAGGTGCACTAGCGTGTATCTTCACTAAGATTCCCAGGCACATCCTGGACATAACCAAACTTTTGACTAAATGAGGATTGTAAGGTTCTGTGATGTATGAATTCTCATAGAACAATGTTAAATAATTAGACCGAAGACTAGCGAAGTACTCAAAGAGGCGGGTATCTAAATGCAGATCATCCACTAAAACTCTTCGCTCATCCTTAATGATCATGGTTGAGCTCAACATGACATGTTGTTTAGCCCTCAACAAGTTACGTGCCTCTAACTCACTATAGTTCTTAGCCATCTCCTCTCTAGTAAATTGGGTCATGCAAGCTAAACCCTTCATCTCCGAAGAAGGATGATATACTCTGAAGTATTCCCCTAGTCATGCATAAACATAATGAATAGGGAATACAACGTCACTCCTACTCGGGTCCACTGATGAGGAAATTCAATTCAAACCATTGTAGATGCTAGCCAAAATGGGAACAACTAGAGAAAATATATCACCGTGTGCCATACGACTAGCAATTTTGAACGTCCCAGGATGAATGTAAGAATCCTTTTTCCTTAGAAGAAAAAAAATGCATAGCCAACAAGAAAGGAAAGCAGCAAGGTGCACCTCTTGCTTCAAATTATCTTCAATTCCCATGTCAACAAAAACTTCTTCCTCTTCTAGTGTCCATCTACCAATCAAGTACATGAAGCTTAAAGGGTTGTAAGAGAATTTTGGTGGTTTCACTCATTTTGAATTCCTAGCAGGGGGTTTTTGGTATCTTAAAGGACCTCGGAACCAATGATTTATCCACTTGGTCACACTTAACATATATTGGGAATTCACTTTCTCATGCAAAGTATGAAAAGCAAGAAAAAGATATTTACAACTGTGAGGAAGATAAGGTTTATTCCTATTGTCCATACTTGATAACTCGTTTGCACTAGGAATGACTTCATCATAAAATATGTGGAAATTGGCAAGGCACTCATCACTCACAAGTCCCATGAAGATATGGATTTCTCGCCTAAAGGAGTATGAAGGGTATTTGTAGTTAGACACCATAATTCATAAAATGCCCGTATAACATGAGTGTTGCGATCATAAGTGAACAAAGAGGCAAATACGGCATCATAGATGTCTGCTTTGATTGGAGTATCGCGATTCTAAATAAGTATATCTTCTAGACATTTCCAATACCTTTTAGTGTAATAAAATTCACCCTTACTTGAAAATACAGTTCCTCAATGTGCTTGCATGTATACGGCAACCAAGAAGAAGAAAGGGTGAGAATCGCAAAAATTATTAGCCTTTGAATGGTGAGAAGAGTTAAGTATCAGAACTTTTGAAGGTGTTAATTGAGTAATGGTACCATCATCCTCTAAATTTTTGAGTTAGTTCATAAGCTCATATTCCCATTCAGATAAGAGAAGGATTTTTGGAAACCGTCCACTTAGGCGCAAAACGCCCAATGATCGGGGGGTGTACACAGAGAGTAGTTCCTTCTTCTATGGTATCATCTTCATCTGTCATAATAGTCATACTTTGGCTTTAGGGTGTAGAAGAAAATTCTTTAAATAATATCACATCCAGAAAAGAAGAATGATGAGAAGACAAGTGTACTCAAGAATGTAACAATTATCTACAATCTATAGAAATAACATTAAAAAAAGAAGAAAAAAAATTGTTGTTGTTGTTAGATGAAAGATACTCAGCATACTCTAAAATCTGGCACAAATACCCTGTTTCTAGGATTACCATACTTTAGCATCTGGAACAAGTCCACTGCTAATGTAAGTGACAATGAGAACCCCCATCCTATTGGAAGATAAAGGACACTACATCTATCTCCAAGATCACCCGCTTCAGCCTGTGAAACATGTCAACTACTTATGTAAGGCGATGATGGAGAGTGCCATCCTACTAGAAGATGTACAAATTACTAGTGAATCTTCTCTCTAAAGGATGAAAGCAGCTCAACATGCTCTGAAATCTGGCACCAATACCCTATTTCTAGGATCATCATACTTTAGTCTATGGAACAAGTCTACTAATGTAAGTAACAATGGGAACCTCCATCCTACTGAAAGATAGAGGACACTGCATATATCTCCAAGATCACCCACTTTAGCCTGTGGAACATGTCCACTACTTATGCAAGGTGATGATGGAGAGCACCATCCTATTGGAAGATGTACAGAGTATTGATGAATCTTCTCTCTGAAGGATGAAGGATGAAGGATGAAGGATGAAAGATGAAAGATGAAGGAGGCTCAACAAAATCTGAAATCTGGTACCAGTACTCCATTTCTAGGATTACCATACTTTTGCATCTAGAACAAGTCCACTGCTAATGTAAGTGACAATGGGAACCCTTATCCTACTGGAAGATAAAGGACACAACATCTATCTCTAGGATTACCTGCTTCAGCCTGTGGAACATGTCCACTACTTATGCAAGGCAACGATGGAGAGCACCATCCTTCTGGAAGACATACAAAGTATTGGTGAATCTTCTCTCTAAAAGATGAAGGATAAATGCAGCTCAACATGCTCCAAAATATGGTACCAATACCCCGTTTCTAGGATCATCATACTTTAGCTTGTGGAACATGTCCACCACTAATGTAAGTGACAATGGGAACCCCCATCCTACTAAAAGATAAAGGACACCACATCTATCTTCAGGATCACCCGCTTCAGCCTATGGAACATGTCCACTACTTATGTAAGGCGACGATAGAGAGCACCATCCTACTGGAAGACGTACAAAGTTTTGGTTAATCTTCTCTTTGAAGGATGAAAATTGAAAGTTTTGGTCAAAGGATTTCCTGCAAAAAGACACAAGAAGAGCAAGATGTAAAACAACTCTATACTTGAAATTTAAAGTTACATTTTTAGAAGTCATGATGATTGCACAAAACAAGAGAAATCCTCTCCAACCTTCAAGATATAAGAGTGTTGCTCAATTGGCGATGCCTATTCCAAACAAAAAATATAGAGCTCCCATTAAGCAACGAAATACACAAAAAAAAGAAAATTGCAACATCAGCCAACATAAGATGAATGAGCAAAGCAGTAAGAGATGTAGCTGTGTTGTAGACTAACAGCAGGTAGAGGCAGGACAATAGTGGATAGGTAAGGGTTCCAAAAGTTCTTTTATCAATATAGTTGTCAACGATGAAGGTCCTGATGAGGACAAAAGTCCAAGAGATACCAGAAATCAGAACCCTTCACTAGTTGACGATGGTCCAAGGAAGGACGCTAAATATCTTCATAGTATATTAAGTAAGCCAATATCAAGGAAGCAGTGAAGAAAACATGATTCTAAAGAAAGGATTACAATGTCTCTTATAGAATATGCAATGCAATAGTAGTGATTTCATGGCACTACTACGTTGCTCTTAACAATGACACTTCTTTGATCATCATAACGAGAACTGAAAAAAAAAATTTTAAAGAGAAAGAAAAGGGAAGTACTTGTGTTAATGCCCTTCCCATGTTGTCAGCAGCTTGCGTTGTGGAGAAGATGAACGAAACCCACTTCGCCTTGTGCTGCGGGGAAGACGAGAAAAAGAAAAGGAGAAATACCTAAGTTAATGCCTCGCATGTGCCGCCGGCAGCTTGCACTATGGAGAAGAAGAAGGAAACCCACCCGGCCTTATGTTACGGGGAAGACAAGGGAAACCCACCTGAAGACGAAGGAAACCCCACCTGGCCTTGTGCCATGGAGAAGACAAAGGAAACCTACTCCCGGTGGTGATTTGAAAATAGAAACCACGGGGGTTTCTAAAGAAAAGGGGAAACAGTATAGTTTGATTGTTCAATTTCAAATTTCAAATTTCAAAAAAACAAGAAAAAGAAGAAAAAAGAAAAAAGATTTTTTTTTCTTATTGACCTGGCCAGGCCTAGTTCTATTTGGCAGGCATGTGTTTATATATGGGTTGGCCCATGTTGGCTAGGTCCTCCCCCATCCACAAAACAAACCTATATCCAACACAAGTGTATATGAACACAGTTTTATAGGCTAGTCCATGTGGGACTATTCAAATTTCACATCTTTTTACAATGATCAGCTGGGAACCTTTGGAGGTGATTTCTCATTCACCCATTGGCAGTTTTGAGCAATTAGCCATACGGTGTTATTCTCCTCACTAAGGTGAATGTGAACCCAGGTGAAACTGTCTCAAACGACTTTCGGGTCTCACTTTTATTTTGGCTCAAAGGTGGCCAAAACAATCATGTTCAAAAAAAATTATGGGTACAGTTTTAACTAGTGTTTAACTGGACACCTTTGTAGGAAATTTCTCATTCACCCATTAGCGGTTTTGAGCAAGCAGCTATACAGAGTTATTCTCCTCACTAAGGTGAATGTGAGCTCAGGAGGAACACCCTCAAATGACTTTAGAGTACCACTTTTAGTTTGACTCAAAGGTAGCCAAACAATCATGTTTGGAAAAAAAATTATGGGTAGAGTTTTAACCTTTGTTCAACTAGGCATCTTTAGAGGTGATTTCTCATTAACTCATTAGTGGTTTTGAGCAATCAGTCATACGGCATTATTCTCATCACTAAGGTGAACATGAATGTAGGCAGATCCGTTTCAAACAACTTATGGGTTCCATTATTATTTTCTCCCAAAAGTAGCCAAGCAATCAAGTTTGACTAAGGTGAAAGGATAAAGGATGCGCCATCATCATTGCGCTTCCATTAATACATCCTTGAAGGGGCATTTGTAGATACATAAATTTTATTTAAATTGTAGAAAAAAGGCCTACACCCTCACAAATGTGTACAAAAGGGGTAAAAAGTCATATATGGGCCTCACACATAAGATAGGCTCAAATACATAGACAAGTCCATTTAGGCCCGGTCCGGGTTTTTAAACAACAACCCATAAAACCACCAAGCCTACATATTTCAGCCCATTAGCAAAACCTAAACTGCTTGCAGGGGACCAACATCAGAGAGATTTAAATAAAATCAAATCTAGATTTTCTTAGGTAGAAAAGGAAAGTTATGCCACTCATGGAATACAAATAATTCCATAGATCACACTTCTCTCTAAACAAGGAATGTTCAACCACTCTTTTAGACTAAAATGGGTAAGAGCAGTCAATCAACACCTAATCAAGGATTTTGGCAAGATTTTAACCCTAAGTCTATGAATACACCCCTTTTACATAAAGAATGAGACATTTGGCAAAAGATTTCAAGTAAGAAGTTGTAGAGAGAAGAAGGTTCCAAAAGCATCTACATAGCTCTCCAAAAACTTGAAGGCTTAAGGCACACTTTATAGTATCTCCATCAACCACAATTCATTGCTAAAGAGAAGAAGAGTGCTTGTGTTTCAGAAATCCGCCACAAATCTGGCCCTGAGAGCGAGATTCGCAATGTTTATATCTTTTTTGGATCAAGCGTGAAACCCTAAAAAAAAAGTGATTATGCTGCAATCAAACACTACAAATACCTGAATCTAAGAAACATACCGTTAAGCCCTTGGATCTCCATCGATGAAAATTACAGGTTAAAATCAAAGAGTTGTGTTCCATTTCTTTAATTCAAATATTCATTTATTGAATTTGTTACATATTTTTCGTGTTACGGACACACGAAATTTGTCTACAAATGTTTTGTGATGAACTCATTCAAATTTATACTAATTTATTAACTACAATTAGAAATGAAGTCATCTTAGGTTTTTCTATGAAATGAAATGACTAATGTTATCAAGCACAAATCAGTACAAATCTGAATGAGTTCATTACAAACCATCACATTGTGGTTACAAAAGCCTTAGGAAATGCAGATGAAATGATTACATTACAAGTGGCTGCCAAACGCAGCCTAAATTAATCATAAAAATTCAAATGCTTTTGCTTTTCATAGTAGTTCTTTTTTTCAGTAGGAGGTGTTCCTTTATCAATAAATTGGCCAGTTAAAATCAATATCTTTAATTAATATTGAATATGCGTTCTAAAGCAATCTAATAACTACAATAGGTTTATCTACCTAAAGCATCACTTTCAAAGATAACCCAGACTGGAGCCGAAGACCCTATTTGATTCCATGTACACCACGAAGCTCCACTTCAAAATAGTCACAAAGAGGTCATCTCTGAAAGTGATGCTATAACTGTAGTTAAGGCTGCTAAGCTTTTCCAAGACTCCATTGTAGTAAGTAGCCTATGGAGGGTTAAACATTTTTTGTTGGATTGTAAAAGTTAGCAGGTTTTGAGCGATTTGCCTTCTCTCATGTCTTTGAGGAAGCAAATATGCAGGCCCATAAGTTAGCTAAAAGTTGTAGCACTGGGAATGGCCTTTAAGAGCGTTTCTTTTTGTTGGGGTCTCTCGCCCTGGTTTTTATTGTGGTTCTTATTCATCACTATCTACTAACAACAATCATTATTCAACCCATCCTTTTATTTACCACCAAAATAAATAAATAAATAAAACCCATCCTTGTATTATTAGTCCCCATTAATTTGAAAACCATGAATAATATTTAGATCATCAAATCAATGTTCTGTTCAAGTTATCATCCATCCAATAGATCATCAACTGTTGTTTTGATAGGAACAACTTTTCAAAGAACTCGGCATCTCTTGTCTATATTATAGTATTAGCCTTTAAAACATTACTTTTAAATTAACTCTATCCCAAACATAACCTATAAAACAAAATCTAAGGTTCCGGATCTAATTTCTCTTTTCTTTGATTTTGGAACCTATTGTAGTTAGTACCCCCACGCTTTAGGATCCATAAATTAGGTGTCAAGTTTTTCCTTTGTTCATAGGTTATTTTTTTTAGTTTCTTAAGGGATTAGAGTCACTAAAGTGTAAAAAGTAAAATCTTTAGTTTTTCCCATGAATCTTGGGTACCACTATAATATACTAACTAAAGTTATTTGTAATAATTTTGTACACATCAAATTTTGTTGTGTCCAAATTCCTATTTGTAGAAGGGTTTTATTTAATTAGAGAATTTTTATACTTCTCCAGACCTGAGAAACAGAATCCGTTAATTATATATCATCCATAGAAAGGAGGAAGAAAACCTCTAATTGAGGCTTACACACACACACATACATATATATAACACAAAAAGAAGAAGAAAGCTTCATTGAAACTTATATGATGTATCATGTATAAGACTATAACTTTCACCTTGCTAAAGACATTTTCTTGTCTTTTAGAATTCATTGCAACTATTTGATTCTTTTGAAACTTGATCACAAGAGTTGAGGCTTGGTGACGCAGCAGAATAGAAAAGAAGAAGAAATCTTCGGAAAATATTATTAATTCCAAGATACTTTCCTTCGAACTACAATGCCAC
>JAOXJP010234257.1:0-10189 GCA_025762735.1 Platanus orientalis | reverse complement strand
GATCTCATCACAAATCACCACAATAGGTGAGGTTTATAGGAACCTAACAAAGGGGTTCACAAATATGAGAGAAAACAATCATAGAGTCAAGACTTTACCATTACAAAACTTCTAGAAACCTAAAATCAAAAAAAGATGGAGTAAGTTTTGTAGAACTACTTACCCAAGATTCTTTCCCTACTTTCTAATAAGATATTGAAGAAGAAATTATTTATCATTTCCTCTATTCACTGTAAAATGATATAAAATTAGTGTAAATTAGAATAAACATAAAGATCTATGAAGAAAATGAGCTAATCTTGAAGATTTATAGAGTTGTGAGTGAAATTTACCCAATTTAGGAAATAACCTCCCTCTCTTAACTCAAGAAGTTTCCTAATCATTTATAAGTCTTTTCCTCTTTGTTCTAATGAGTCAAAATGACCAAAATGAAATTTAAATAGGGTTTGAGTCATTTTAAACGAGTTCCCACTTGTGTGGGGGTCAAATGGAAGCAAGCCACATCATAAAAATGGCAAAAATTATAATTTTCAAGATTTTCAACATTTTTAGACGTGACATGATCGAGTACGGGATTTGTAATCGATCATGGGTCATGATCGATCATGGATTTTGTGACCGATCATGAATTTTGTGTCCTGACATTATTTGTGGTCGATAGTGGGCACTACTCGAGAGGTGTGCCTCTTGTGTGTTATTGATCATGACTTGGATCACGGATGCAGAATTTTTCGTTTTAACCTTCTAATAGTAAAATGGCCATAACATTCTCTAGGAAACTCCTTTTTACTAACCATTTGTTGGATTGGAAACTAGACTCAAAGATATTTCTAGGAATATATTTATTGAACCCTAATTCACTTGGGAGTTGTGTCAATGGGCCCGGGAATGCATCTCAACTACACAGGCCTATCAACACAGGCACTCTGTGGTAAAATGAACATAACTTTTTCTAGGAGACTTGTAATTGAACACTGTTTGTTTTGTTATAAAGTAGACTTCTAGATCTTTCTAAAAATGTTTGGCATGGCCTCCAATTCTCTCGGAATTGGTGTTAATGGGCCCATAAAATTACCCCAAATGCAAAATCAGAATATCTTTCAAACTTGACAAGTTCAATGCCCAACTTAGGTCTTACACTTCTAACTTGGTTCAAAGGGTTTCTAAACCACTTTATGATATGTCTAAACATGCGAAATGACAATTTTAACCTTGTAAGATTAAAAATACATTTTTATCTTTTAAGTAAAAATGTCGGTCGTTACATGGTAACTCATTTGGATGGAGAAATCTTTAGAAACATGTGGTCCCCAACATCAAACTTAAGCTTTCTCATCATTTTGTCGACATAACATTTTTGTCTACTCTAAGCTGTTTGGAGTTGGGCTTGAGTCAAACAGATATTCTTTGTGATAATTTGAACCAATTTTGGTCCAAGTAGTTTTCGCTCTTTAACTTATTCCCAACAAGAGGGGTTCTATATCGCCTGCCATACATACCCTCGAATGGTCCCATAAGAATGCTCGCTTGATAACTGTTGTTATGGGCGAACTCAATGAGAGGTAGGTAGGTGTTCTAGCTATTTTTCAAGTCTAACACGTAAGTTCGTAACATATCCTTTAGAGTTTGAATGGTCCTCTCAGATTGTCCATCTGTTTGATGGTGAAAGACGGTATTAAAGTTCAACTTGATCCCCATAGCACGTTGTAAACCTCCCCAAAACCTTGAGGTAAACCGCAGGTTTCTATCGGATACAATGGTTGCAGGAATGTCATGTAGTCTTACAATCTCATCCACATAGAGTTGAACTAACTTGTCAAATGGGTAAAAAATACAAATTGGTAGGAAGTGATCTGCCTTAGTCAATCTGTCAACGATTACCCAAATAACATCAAATGCCTTTTGAGTATTTGATAACCCAACCACAAAATCCATTGATATATGATCCCATTCCATATCGGTATCTCAAGTGGCTATATTAATCGAAAAAGAAATGATCTTAAACAAGCCCCACCAATCTCTCATCAACAGTGCACCATTGTCACAGGTCTATGTAGGTGGGCTATTGATTGACACATGATATGTTTTTAAATTTGGCACCGACCCCAAATAGTTGGGATAAGGCAATTTGTTGTTGTTGTTGTTGTCTCTTTTTTACAACAGAGCACTTTTTTGAACCCCAAATACAACATGTGATTATGTGAGCAAATAAGAAACCTAACTTACTTTCCCCGCGTACACCTGGGTTATTTACATATTGAAAGATTAAATTTTTGGCGCTTTCGCGTGAGGTGCCTTGTTTCTACGTGTGGTTTGAAATGGAAAAAAATGTTATGTGATGATAAAGTGTTTGTAGTGTTTATGGTGAACTATATGCTGAAACATGTTGTATTTGGGGCTCGAAAAAGTGTTCAGGTGTAAAAAAAGAGATACCAAATTCAAAAACATATCATGTATCAATCAATGGCACGCCTACATATGCTTGTGTTAACACAGATAAACATTCTCCTTTGAAATTTGAATCCACAGTGCATACGATCCGACTTTATATTGCCATAGATTCAAATCATCTTGAGTCCAACTGGAGTCACAACACGCTAATTACAGATCAAAGCGTGACACAATGCAAACATTATCATGACATAATGCAAACATTATCAGGCATTATGCCATGTGTTGGATTTGTAGTGGTGTGATATCTCTTCCATCATATTGGAGAGGGAACAAATGTTCTGTCCAGGATTTTTTTATGTCCTACCATGTAATCTCACTAGAGGCTGACATGTGATGTTTTTGAATTTGGTGACCAATTTAAATAAGGAGCAAATGTTCATTTGAACACATTTTTTTACTGTGTCTTAACCCTATACATCCCCTTATAATGGGTGCCTATTTTGCCATTTGAAAACTGTTTTTACAGTTTTAACCCTTTGCACCCAGCCTTTGTGTATGGGACATACAAAATTCTGGACAGAACATTTGTTTTTGGATGGAGATGATTTGATTATAGCACCAATCCAATGAATCCGGATCCTTTGTAGTAAGTTAAACTATATTAATGTGCAGTGGTTTTCAAAACATGACTTAAATACAAATTTGGGTAGGAGTTATGAATTCTTGTATTCATGACGCACACATGATTGAAAGTATAGGTTTCCTTCACACTTGAGTTAATTGGTTGTGATGGAAAAGACCGATTGTATGTGAAAAATAAAAATAAAAATACTAATTTCAAACCTCTAGGATCCATAAAAACTCACTGTTCTGAAATCTTTTGCATTGGAAATTTTCTAATTTTTTTATGAAGTTCTTTAACAAGAACTATACATGTTGGACAATCGAGAAAAAAACAATAATATACCACCCCAACAATTTTTGGTGGTGTCTGTAATCTTGGTTTAGAGCTTCACTATATTCCATTAGTTATCATAATTAAAAAATACTAACTTTTTGCACGCGATGGAATGTCACTTTAGCCTATCATGATCCTTCACTTTTTGTCCCATGGTTGAATTAGTCATTTGGTTTTATGAGAGTAATTCTATGATGAAAAAACCTTTATAGACATGTCTCAGGTTAATTACGTGATATGTTTTTTTAATTTGTACCTCTTTTTGAACATCATTTTTTTTTTTTGGAAGTCCTTAATCCTAACACACCATGCATCAGTTTAGGGTTACTCACAGAAACTCATTGACACTTTCTTTTTCATCACAAAATTGTTTCTTTTGATACACATGTCTCAACTAGAAGGGCGAAATTTTCATGCATATATAAGCATTCAGGATCCACTGCCATATGTTAAACTAAATTTTTGTGCAGCAAGTATCTACAGAGCTACAAGTGTATAAAAATTTACAACTCCCACCCAAATTTGGTTGAGAATAGTTGTTTGCTAATGTACTATAATTTCGTACAGAGTATCCAGACTTACCCATAGGTGGTTATGTCTTTATTATTATTATTTTCTAATAGTATGATATATTATTAAATGAAACCAATAAAAAAATTCACTTACTCATGCCCACAGCTATCTAACATTTCTTTATAAATGGATGTTGTCAGTTCATCTATCTTTTCAACAACATTCAAGACATGTTTGCCAGAAAAAAATACAAACAATGATTCCCATACTTTGACCATAAATACAGTTTTTTCACTAGAGACTAGGGGAGAACGAACCTTGTGAGAACTGTGAAAACCGCAAGGGTACGAACACATCAGCGTTGAAAAGTGATAAGTGCCCCCCAAAAAGTGCAAATCACTTTTCAGTACTGATGTGTCAGCCCCTCTGGTGCCGTTTTCAACGGCTCTCACGAGATTCGTTCTCACATAATCCAAGCCCCAGTTTTTTTCCTTTCGGATAAACTGATAATATATATGGATAGTAATGGTATTTCTAATTCTTGAAAGGCCATAAAAATTAAAAATAGGAAAAAAGAAGAAAACAAACCATAGTATGTGTATCTTTGAAATCATCACTATGGAAAGTGTATTGTCCATGAAAATAGCACTAATTCCAAAATAATAATAATAATAATAATAATAAAACGATATAGGTTCAACCCAAACCCAATTCCCAGTACTAAATTTTATTTGGGTTAGGCAAGAGTTTTGGGCCTCAGGTTTAAACTTGGGGTAACACAACTTATATGCATTAGGTTTTACGTGTTTATATACAATTTATTTTAGTATTCTTGTTGTAATCAGTGTTTATTCCCTTGCGATTTGGTGCACCCCTTAATGTGACCCCTGCATGCATGGGTGGCACATTACCCCACCCCCCCAACCCCCAACAAAAAAGTGTAAATAATTGTTTGAGGTGATGTGTCCCCCCTTGCATGCGGGGTGCACAACAAGCCGGTGTTTATTGTTACAAGTAAGAGTGTCATTTCTTATATGTAAAATAGCTTAAACCCAAGCTAGCCTGATCCAACTTGACTCAACCCCAGGCTTTGCTTGGAATTGAGAAATGTAACATGTTGGGTTTGTGTTTGTTAAGTTTAGTCTGAAGATGAAATTGTAATTATAGTCCAAAGTAATCTTAGATGGGGGTGAATAGGATTCTAATTTTTATAATTAAACTTCTTTGATTTACTTAATAAATACTAAATTATAAATAAGTAAATTAATCTTAGTTTCGTTTTAAGTTTTAACTGATTTATAACATCCTCAATGTATTTAAGTCGGCACACAATACTTTTGGCTAAAATAGATTGACAAACAAATACTAATTGCCACATGGTTTCGTTGTTGCTTAAACAAAATGGGAGCAGGAGCAGGGCAAATAGTTCCACTTTAGAGTTTGTGCAAAATAATTAAATTCAATTGCAAATGTTAAACTCAAATGTAAGTGTGTTGAAGGTAAATAATAAGACAATGCACAATCACATAAGGAAGACAACTATTTTATAGTGGTTTTGTACATTAGTTTATGTCCAAGTAAACTAATCTTAATTTAACTTTAAGTTATGACTGATTTATAACCTCCTCAATGTACTTAAGTTGGCACACAATACTTTTGGCTTAAATAAATTAACAAACAAATACTAATTGCCACATGGCTTTGTTGTTGCTTAAACAAAATGGGAGCAAGAGCAAGGCGAATAGTTATACTTTAGAGTTTATGCAAAACAATTAAATTCAATTGCAAATGTTAAACTCAATTATAAGTGTGTTGAAAGTAAATAACAGGATAATGCACAATCACATAAGGAAGACAATTATTTTATAGTGGTTTGATACATTAGTTTACATCCGCTATCAAATGGCTCACTCTACAAACTCGGATGATGTTTTAGTAATAGTTAACTAACTATTACAAAAGGAAATCGACAAATTTACTCAACTTCGTCCAATGGCTCTAGTAAAGGAAGACTCTACACTCAGTGGCTTAGACGAGTGCTCTTGTCCAGTATCTTCGATAGACTTCACTCTTTTACTTTCAGTTGTTCCAACGGAATATGTAATTGTGATGGAAGAATTTGTTTGTGAGTGCTTAGGTCTCTAGTTAGGCCAATATTACTACAGTGCACACAAAGTTGAGAGGCCTTCAATAATTTATTTGCTTTAGTGCAAATTTTCTCTCACTTAGACTTGGATATTGAGTCTTTTTACTCCCAACACAACTTGGTAGTAATGTTTTACCAATATGAATGCTGTTAAATCGTGCGGTTTTGCTCACATAAAGAGTATGATTTGTAAGCGTCAATGAAAGCCCTTACAAAACTTGAAAACTCCCCCATAATTAGCCTAATGAATGATGGATCATACTTAGTCTTAGTGGTGATTAAAACACTTATTTATAGTACAAAAATCCAGATTTTTTGAATCCCAACAATTCTCCCAAATGGTAAAAAAACTAACCGATGTAACTTTATTGAATTGGAGTTTCCAATTCTAGAGTATTTGAGTACTCCAATACACATATTCGAGCACTCAAACCAAACTATTTGAGCGCTTGAATCTGGAAATATTTATGGGTTCCAAATTGAGCATATTCGAGCACTCGAATCCCTTATTTGAACGATCAAACCTTGCCAAGTTTTTAAAATTATGTTAGTTAATTTTTTTGTGATTTTTACAATCTTGTTTTATTTTGAGACACTTTCTAGGATCATAAATTAATCTAATTTTTATCTTATGGGTCACCTTGGTCCATTTAGAGGCATTTTGAGCCCCAAACTTTTTTTGTTTTTTGGATTATATTTTTACCTGTTTAATACATTATGATTAATACTTTGGCTGGTTTGAAGTTATTTAGTTGTTTGCGTACATCTTGAGTAGCTTGTGAAATTTCTACCTTTGATGTTGCTTGAGTTTGATTCTTATTATTTAACACTTTACAAACTCTTGGCATATATGAGTCATAGCATATACAACCAATCTAACTTTGGTATGGAATTGACTACATTAACATACTAAACAACAATTGAGCTGTATTTTGGTTAACCTTTCTACACTTATATTTTGTTCTTGGATTGGCCTCAACATCTTACAAAGGGTTGCAACTTGGGTTAGCCAGCCCAAAGCCCCTTTTGTTTGGTTGAGTTTGGACCCAATTTTTTTGGCTCGAACTAAGGTATGGACCAATTTCTGGTCCGAAGTGCATATATTTCATATATATGATAAAAATAAATAGTACAAATAAATAATAATAATATAGTATTTTATCATATCAAGCCTAGCATCACATGGACTGTTTAATTTGGGTCAAACGAAAGTCTGCTCAAAGTCAACCATTTTATAATGGGCCGAGTTTGGTGTGCACAAATCAGTCCAGCCCAGATATACTCAAAGAAGCAATACATTTTGCGAAGCAATCATTCTCCTTAAAACATATACGAGCAATATAAAAAAAAAACAGGATAAATAAAAAGTATGTGCAAAAGCCGTTGGATAGATACATGTTAAACACTATAGCATAGCATTTGAACGTTATTATAATAATTAATATCGTGAATCTCGAGGACATGATATTCTAATCTAACGGTGTTTGCATCGGTACAGCAAGTTTTGAAATCTTGGTGGATTCTGTGCAGTAGAGAAGTGGCACTTGTCACTCACATCAGAGCTATTTGTTTTAATTTTGTTTTTTAGTTTCTCGAGGAAACAAGTGGAGATGGAAATAAGGTAATCACCAAGAAAAGACAGACTGGAAGATAATGGGAGGCTTAAAGGCATCCTTATCATATATTAAATTTCCTCTTATTGAGATTTTAGGATTCTTTTAAGATCTCTCTTTTAAATTCATTTCCTAAAACTAGGTATGCTACAAAACATCGCAATTCCAAATTTACCCACGTCTATATGTTATTATTTCTTTCCTCTTTTGTTTTATATTTAAAAAAAAATACCATAGATAAAAATGTGAGCTTAACTTATGTGAATGTTGTATTGTTGTTGATGTTGAAATCTAAATTAGAGTTGGTTCAATCTCTCTACTCTCACCTCTTGACTATAACTTGTATTTGTGACTTGTAGCTTTTCTTAACCCCTTTATATATATATATATATATATATATATTTGCATTTCAGTGCCAAGAAAAGGAAAAGAAGGATTTCTTGTTTTTTTTAATATTTTTTAATTAAGATAAATTAATAAAAAATAAAATTGTGTTTTCAACTTTCAAGTTAATATAGCCCAAGTAACATTGCCTTAATGTAATAGTACAATATACCATTTACTCAGTAGAACAAAATTAAAGAACTTAATCAAATCAATCACAATTATCGATCGATATTTTTTTTAATTTGCAAATAATGTTCATAGTTGATTTTCATTCTGTCATTGTTAAATTATTTTTTACTTGTTTTTTAGTGGGCTACTCAAGTGATCATCATTTGCCATTGATAGTGTGTGACATTTTGTTTGAAACATTTGTTGATCAATCAACAAATAGAAAAAGCTTGCGATCTTCGGGTTGCAACGCCGCTTTCTACCATTGGTGTCGTTTTGTGATTTGTTGAATTTAACAAATTAACAGATCTCATCAACCATAAATGCAGTTGTAAAACTACTGAACATAACGAATTTCTCTATCGTTTACATCGGATCCCTTGCCTACAAGATAACAACAAATGAAGATTGTTTACCTAGTTCATAAATTGTTCCTCCATATCGATATAATTGTAACATTATTTGATTATGCAAAAAATATAACTTATTTTTGAAAAATACCTAAAAAATACTATAACTAAGCCATATTCTCAAAAATCATGCTGCCGTACTTGGGAGAAAAGCTTGCTATACTGATCTTCAATATTAGAATTTAGTACTTAAGACTTCCATGGTAAAAAAATGTAAGAGAAAAAAAGAGTAAGGGTAGCTTGGTAAATTTAATTTATCTCCAGGTGTACAATCTTGTTTTCCCCCCGTAGTGGTTAAAAAATCCGCGTCCCTATCGGCGCCCTCAGAAATCCTTTTGCCTGAAACTCTCCTTTTATGGAAAAGAGGGAAAATTCAAAACCCGTCTGAAATATTTTCAAAACCCCGCCTTCTGTCTCTCTTCGTCTCGTCTCCACTTTAAAACCCAACGAATCAAGCGGCAAACGAATACCCACAGCGACCGTCATTCTATTTTCTTTTTCTCTTCGTCGTCAATCCCTGCGTATCCTATCACCCTATGGCGCATGATAGCCAACTGCCCTGCGACGGTGACGGCATTTGCATGATCTGCAAGAATAAGCCTTCGGAGGAAGAATCTCTTAACTGCAAAACCTGTGCAACTCCTTGGCATGTAAGTTGCCTTGCAGTTCCTCCAGAAACCCTAGCTTCTACTCTCCAATGGGAGTGTCCAGATTGTCTGCCGACCTTTGGTGAGAGCACGGCGCCGATTGCCGGAGAATCGGCTTTCGCCAGTGTATCTTCAAGTTCCGGCGATTTGATCGCTTCGATTCGAGCGATCGAAGCGGACAAATCGCTCACAGAGCAGGAGAAAGCGAAGAAACGGCAGGCGCTTTTGAGCAGGGGCGGTCGGTCACCAGATCTTGATGATGCAAATCTGAAGAAGAAAGAGAAAGCTGGTGTGGAGAACGATGTTCTCGACCTTCTGGATGGAAGCCTTAATTGCTCATTCTGCATGCAATTACCTGAAAGACCAGTCACGGTTAGTGTTTTATTCTATTTTTCATTTTTTTAGAAGTTTTGATTTCAGATATTGAATGGAGTTTTTGGTTATTTGATTTAATCTCTCTCTCTCTCTCTCTCTCTCTCTCTTTTTATGGCTCCGCACTGGTTTTGGCTTTCATTACTTTGATCGAAAGCAAAACTTAAGATTCAAGTTCGATTGGCGTTTTATTTCTTCGAATTTTGGGTCGGTTTTGGATTTCGAGGTCTTGAAGAGTCTTATCAAAATGCATATCCTCTTTCATTATAGTTTACCGATTCGATGGTTTTAATTTTACTGAACTTTCTGTTTTTAATTGATGGCTCGTGTTCTAGAGATTTGCAGCCTTACCGGATAGCCGATCTTAGTTGTGTTTTATGTTCTGTCAAATTGTTAGAGCAGTGTGAATTCTTTTCCGTCTCCAGTTCTAAAACTTTAGAGAGCTCTGCTACTTTTTCTATGCATTATTTTTTCGCTTTTAATCGTAAAAAATGCTTCAGATTCCAAGTTTTGGCTGCTTGAATGAAGAAAAAACTCTTCCTCATCTTTGATTATCTACTGCGGATGGTTCTCTACTGTTA
>JAOXJP010234256.1:0-10189 GCA_025762735.1 Platanus orientalis | reverse complement strand
GCAGGAAAGATTACAACTTGAAACTGCTCGTTTGTACAAACTAGCTGGTGTAAACCCATTGGCAGGTACCTATCCTATGATCCAACATTAAGCTTACCATGTATAGAGCTGAATAAATATTGTCTGTGTGCTTATCAACAAGCGAATCAAGCATATTTCTTTTGGGCACAACAGCCAACATAAGGGACATCTAAGCTTTACTTGTCTGTGCATGAGGTAGTTATATCTGGTCATAGTACAAACAAAATCTTTCCTCCACCAAGTAAGCTTTGAGTGCAATCAATGAGATTTTGTAATTACTAATTCTCATGTTTCTCTGTTTGCTGGATTGTGGATTTTATGTTTAAGTTCAACACTCATAGATCTTGAGGGGTCTTTTCCAGCAGAAGAGGCATTTGGCTATTGTTTGGAAGGTTTTCTACAACTTTGGAGTCAGCTCACTTACCCACCTTTTACTTCATGTGAAAGGTTGATTAAATAATTAGCTTTTATTGTTGAATATATGTTTTAATAAGGGACATGTAGCCACCATAAACAGTTTTTAAAGCTTCAATGGATTTAATGCCAGAATTAATACATTTTTTTTTTACAATTCACAATGCTCTATATTACTTTTAAATGGGAGATAACAGTGTTTGCATGTTTGGTTCTTTAATTGTGCTTGAAACTAGAATTATGAGAAATCTTCATATAATACCTCTTCGGAAAAAGCAAACCGTGTGATTCCATTGACAACAATTATGCATGTAGTTTTATTTCTTGGTTCTTGTGATTTAGTTCATCATGAGAGTCTAGCTTTATTTACCAACATTTTGTAACTTCGCTTAGTTTACTGTTCATGCCAGGATGCTTGCCCACTCTTGCTACAATACCCGTTTGGATTGGACTCTACAGAGCTCTTTCAAATGTGGCAGATGAGGTAGCATTCCAGTTATATTTACTTGCTGTTTGTAATTCTTTGATGCTACTGCTCTTCTATTCTTTTTTCATTTTTATCCCTTTACATCTTCTCTCCCATCAAATTCTATTTTTATGTCCAACTTTTAGGGACTCCTTACAGAAGGATTTTTCTGGATACCCTCCCTGGCTGGTCCAACCACAATTGCTGCTCGGCAAAATGGCAGTGGGATCTCTTGGCTTTTCCCTTTTGTAGTAAGATCCTTCAATTTCCTCAAGTAACATCTCATTACTACTATTGGGGCATCCTCTCTCATATGGGCTTGCAAGTTTTTGACTGAAGTCTTGGGTGTTACTTTGTGTTTCAGTTGCCATTATAATCTAATTGATCACTAGAAATGACATGAGTTATAATTGAAATGTCAGATGGAATTGGCAAGCACTACATTAGAACAGTAGGGAACACATGTGTAAACAAGGTTTAAATCATCTGTATCGCTTGCCATATCACACCATTGGGATATAGATTTGTATTGGCGTGTTGCAAGTATCACAGGGAAACGGTGGAAACAACCATCTATGATGGTTGGAAGAACTACCACCCTCTGGACATATGTTCTCACCTATGGAAACTATAAAAACACCATGGCTCTGCTTGGTTGCTAGTTAAGTAATGGAAAGTAAAGTAAAATAGTACAGATCTTCAAAAATCCAAATGGAGCTGCCGTTTGGTTGAAATAGGAAAATGCTCATTGGAATATTGGCTTTCCATTTTAGGTTTTCCTAATACCTTGATTTCCTTTGTCAAAATCCAACCAAATTGGTTGGATTTTAGAACAAAATACGCTGCACATTCTGAAAATGAGCAATATTTCCCTATGTTTTCTTACTATGTTCTAAATCAACTAAACAATTGTTGGAAAATACAATTTCACCCTACTTCACTTCACTTTACTCATTTTCATATAATTAACTTCACATCACTTTCTTGCTTTCTACTAGCAACCAAGCAGAGCCTATGTAGATCTTGGAATTTTTTAATGAAACTTTTGGAAATGTTATAATAAGCATCACTAAATACTTAGAAACCATTGCACTTCATTACACCTGGGTATCAATAGTTGGAAACCAGTACCCTTGCGAGACATTGTTGTGCACGTCTGTCACTTTGTGTTAGAGGTTGATAAATAACACTCTACATTGCACAATAAATGTACAAATCCACGTAATCAATGACTCAAATCTTAACCCAAATAATAACGTCATACATTGATAAATATCATTTTGCCTATGGCAGTGGAACCGGAAAGTACAATGCAATAAGATATAGTAGCAGTCCCAACCCAACTTTCAAGTCTTAAGCCTTAACTTCCAAGTCTCCCAACCCTACATTAATACCACATAGAGTTTCAGGGTGGTTGAAAATCATCACGACCATCTCCTTCACTAATTTTTTAAAACTAAATCTTGTTGAAAATGTGCTAAATTCCAAAAAAAAAAAAAAAAAAACAACACTAGATCACAATGGAACACAGAGAAACATGCTATTGTTGTACCATGTTTGTTGTAATTTTCTATTTTTTTTCAATTTTTAGTAATTTTATTTATTTAAAAATATAAGAATAATAAAAAATATAGAAAAACATAATAGAATTTAGAGATGTGTTCTAATATGTTCCTGTATTTTTTTTCAACAGTTTTAGCATTTTCAGTACTTTTTATTTATTAATAAATTAATAATTATATAAATAAAAATATTAATTTGTTTAAAAAATTTATCAAATTGACATATTATGTAGATAATGGGCTGTAGTAATCTCATATAAAAAAAAAAAACTAAACAATGCCCACTTGGAGTTTTTTTTTTTTGAAAAAATAGATAAATCTTTTTATTTTCTGACAATGCTTTTCAATTCCATGGAAGTGTAGATCTTCCATATATACATAACATATAAAAATGTAGGATGATTGACGTTGCATGCATGTAGGTAAGTGATGTGTGTGTGAAGAGATTAGGCCCAAAATAACATGAAATACGAATCACTATAACCTAGATTCCTACTAGCACAAAAAACAAACAAATTAAGTGTTTCTTTAGTTAAACTAGATGTGTATTAAAGGAATTAAGGAAAACAAAGTAAAGAACATAAATAAAACCTAACTAATATGCCAAATTATCCAACTAAATTAGAGAACAATAGGAGGTTTGCTTGCTATCTAGAAAATCTAAGTGTATAAAAATGGTCATTAAAGTGTCAAATAATGAAAATAATGTTAAAGAATAAAGAATATGATAAAAGGGTTTGATCCTAGGCACTTTAAATAACTAAAGGATGATTTCCAATGAGTTGGTAATTGTATAGGGGCTGTCCAAAAAGTAAGCTCCAACAAGCATATCAATACGGAATTTTATCAAACACCATGTGTGCAGAAAAATTAAAGTAAACAATTGATGGAACTAGGGAATTCACAGCAAGGGGTTTTGTTGGGGATTTAAGGAGCTGATGTTAGGTTATTGTTAGGGTTCAAATTTAGGGGTTGTGGTGCTAGAAAAACACCCAGAAAATTTAATTCAACAGTCCCTAGCTTATGCCATAACAACCACCAAAGTTATCAATTTCTAGGGATTTAAAAGATTAGCCAAATTAAAGAAATAACACCTGATTTTGACATAGATGAGTCCCTTGAAGTCTCCTGGTATGAAACCATGCACAATCCAAGTTCTTAACAATTGAAATCACCCACTTTGATGAAGCTCAAATTTGGTCAAAATTCCTAAAGGTGCTACCACCTAGGAATTCCTTTGGAATTTCCTAGGTCAAAAGGAACTTTGTTCTGACACCTTTCTCCTCTAATGGTGTTGCCCAGGGGTGTAGAGGGTCTTAGGATCTTCAAAATCGATTAATACTTCATTCTTTACAGCTAGTAATCAAACTCCCAAAACTTGTCAGGTACCTTGTTTGACTCCTAGACCTGGGAGAATCCTACAAGGTTCTTCGAGGACTGGACTTTTGTTCAGTTTTTCACATTTAGTAGAATCGTTCAGCAATGTAGCACCTTAAAGAAGCTTTGAACCACTTCAAAAGCCCGTCTCTATGATTTGGTAGCTAATATCTTGAAGTTGGTAAATTTTTCAGCAAGCTGAAACTGTAGAAAAATTTAGAAAAAAGTGAAGAAGAAGATGGTAGGGATCCTTTTAACCTAAAGGGAAGGGGTTGACATCTACCACCAATATTAAACTTGGTGGAAACCAAGTCATTTTTTAGGGTTTTGTGTTTCAGGTCTTCATGCCAAAGGGGGAAGAAGAGAGCAAAATTAATATAAAAAAACTTGATTTCTTTCTTCATGGCAAAGCCTGGTCGTGTGAGTCTCATATATAGATTCCCATGGCTAGGTTTGATACAGAATAGGGTCTTGTGGACCAAAATACCTCTAAACAAAAGAAAAACTCCAAAAAATAACCTAAAACTACTAAAGAGATACTAATATCCCTTATTAGATAAATAATAACAAAAATACCCTCACATAAATGTACCCCCTACAAGAGACATAATGTAATGTAGCAACTCAAAGAAACACACCACTAACTAACAAAATAAATCCCAAACATAAAATAAAATCTCCTAGACCTTGGCACAGCACATGGGTCTCCTACTAGAACAGTAAAGTCTATCTCTCCTACGACATCCTTGGTAAGTCTGGAAGGCACCCCTGAACCTGATGTCCTCATCAATGATTGGAGGTAAAATAAGGGACTTACCAAAGTTGACAAAATTGGGGGGTTTCGGCTTCGATCATTCAATCCGGGCCCAAATACGTGTTTTTTCTTCAAAATGACTGAAGTGGAATCCTAGATTTATCTAATAGACAATTGTTCAAAAAAATTGAAGAAAAATAAGGATTTGGAGTAGTTTTTAAACCTGCAATATAGGAGGGCAGCATGTCAGTATTGACCTGAAAACATGCCTTTTTATGTGTAAAAATTACACCATATCATGTGGTACATGCAATATGTGCGGCACATGCTGCGATACCCTAAATTTTTAAAACTGAAGGTGGGTTTCGAACCCATCCCCTGTGATACCGATACAATGCGTGCAGCACGACACGTATTGTGCAATACAATAAACCATGTGTGTAAATTTAATTCATGAATACTTGTAGAACAAGATGTAATAAACACCAGTCAAATACTGTATTTATTGCTAAGGTTGAGAAACATCATAAAACAAACCCATCTAATCAAGCTTTGGTTTTGAACCAAAGATGACCAAGCTGAACTTGTTCATTTCCTTGCAGGTAATGTGATAGTAAATCTGCTTAGGAACCAAAGTGAAAACTAAAGCATTTGGTTACATTTGGAATATGCAATAATACTGTCAGCTTGTTAATTATTAGTATATATTAGAAGTCAAGAGTTTGGAGTATGAGTGATCAACTGGGGGGGGGGGGGTAGTAGATGGAAGCAATTTGTGTTGCCCCTATTTTTTAATCAATGGGTGCAAGCAATGAAAAGACTAAAAATGCACCTATTATGCTGACCTAAAGTATCCATGATCAATACAATAGGGGCATTTTTTCGTCTCTTCACTTGCAGGGGTGTTTTTTTTTATCAAATTTGAGGCACCCAATCACTTCTGGGAAAAAAATGAAGATAAAGAATTGTTTGGATCGTGAGAGTATCATCTGGTTCATTCAAATGTTAGATATCTTACTTTCTTTTCAGATAAAAATCGTCAGATATGCAATTTTGAATGTACTTTGATCATCTTTTTGGTTTATTTTTATCTTTTGCTGAGCAAAGTTTAATCATATTGATGCTTCTATGGGAGATTTGGTGCTGTTATTTTCATTCAATTATGTGAATTTAATTCTTTTCCATTGATGATTGATTTTGTCACAGGATGGTCATCCACCCCTTGGATGGTCGGACACTTTTGCATATCTTGTCTTACCTGTGTTGCTTGTTGTCTCACAATATATCTCGGTTCAAATCATGCAATCATCACAGGTTAGTCAAGGTGCAAGTTGGTCTTTTTATTTAAAATTTTTACATGTTCAGATAATAACTAATAGCATTCAAAGAGAGAGAAAGGAAAAGAAAAAGCGGTTCAGCCCCTCAACTCACAAAAAAAAAAACCCTTATTCCAACTTCATAGAGTAGGTTGCATGAATATTATTCTTCCATTACACTTTATAAGCTTAACATAACTAACTTTTTGGTTTCATGGTTTAATGGGTTTGGCTTAGGTTTTATGCTGTCTGCCAATCTGTTCACCCTCTCCTGTAGCTACTAAAACACATCATTATTTTATTGTATTTGCATGAATACATGCACATGGTGTCGTTGGTGTGTTTATAATGTAAATTTTTTACAAATGCCACTGATTTTCCTTCGTTTCTTTGTTTTCGTCTATGATTGTGTTTCAAACTAATTTTAAGTTATCCTTGTTTCAAGAGCTTTGTCATTCTCTTGTTTATTTTATTATTGTTATTATTTTATGTTTGTTTGTTTGTCAGGGTAATGATCCAAATGTGAAGAGTTCTCAAGCTCTGACCAAGTTGCTGCCCTTAATGATTGGTTATTTTGCTCTTTCCGTTCCTTCTGGCCTTAGTCTTTATTGGTGAGCAGGTGTTATCCTCCTTTTTGGTGTGATTAAGCAAAATTTAAGCTGTAATGAATTGGATCACTTTGTTTGGAATATCGTTTTGTTGCAAAGAACCTTCTTTAAGTTGTTTATCAAAGAGTTTATGCTTTCCTTCTGAAGGATAGCCTCATCTGTAGATCATGGGTATCATGGACTTCAATTTGAGAATTTTCTTTTTTGTTTTTTCCTTTTCAGACATCTCTTGTCAAACTTCTGCTTATCTGATCCTTAAATACAAGAAATTTAAAACATTTCTTCTAATAATTTTATCAGGTTCACGAATAACATTCTGAGTACAGCACAACAGATTTGGCTTCAAAAGCTAGGTGGGGCGAAAATTCCGGTGAGACAGTTTAGTGATGATACCATTAGGGAAGTTGCACCGGAGATTCAGAAATCTGTCCTTGAAGTAGGCTCAACCAAAGTGGAATCTGAACAGGCAGAAAAATTGACTTCAGGAGGGCTGCGTCCTGGTGACAGGTTAACTATTACTGATTCCTAGTAATACCTTTTCCTTGGCAATAATTGTACTAGTTTTGTACTTAAGCTGTTTTTTTTTCCCCCAGATTTAAACAGTTAAAGGAGCAAGAGGAAAGGAGAAGACAACAGAGGGAAGAAGAAAAGAGGAAAGCAGAAGAGGCAGCTAAAGGAACTGAAATAATAAATAAAGAAAAAGAGAAAGAAGCTGAGTTAGTCAAGACAGAAGATGAAAGCAGTGAAGCCGACATGCATGATTCGCCTAATACTATAGTTCCCATTGTGAATGGTGGTCATTCAATTCTGGACTCAAAGGAAGAGGATAAGAAGATGCCTGTACCTAAGATGGACAATGGTGGACTTGCTGTCAACTATGAAGTTGATAGGAAGGATGAGTTGCATTCTAACGAAAATATGGAAAAGGTAGCTTTAACAGTAAACGTATGCCTTAAAAGTTTAAATTAAGATCCGTTTGTGATTTGGTAAACCTTATGAAGAATGAAATACTTATCTGCTTCATTTCTATTGGTTTCTTGCAATATGTTTTAATGTTTGTCGTTTTTGGTTATGCAAGCCATACTCTGTTCAAATATGCCTTTCTATAAATGGTAGACTTGATGTTGGAAAGCGTAGAACCAGTTAATTTCTCCTTCCTTTGATGTCAAGTCGAGGTTATGGATCCAAATTATAGAAAATATCCTCAATTTTTTTATATCATTTATTAATTATAAATTTTTTTTTTCTTTTGTCTAATAAAAAATCAATCACAAACACTGTAGGATTTCCAATACAATTCATAGAACTCAAAAGTTGAAAGCATGAAGCAGAAGCTGGGGACACTTGATTGCTGCTTATGACCCTTGCCATGGCAACCTGAAAACATAGTGATACGAGTGGAAGAGAGAGCAATTAGACTGGAGTATTTGTGCGAAATTGCCCCATTACTGCAGGACCCGTGTTAACTTTTTAACTGCAATTGCACAAAAGGAAAGCCATGAACAGAGGGTTGTGGAAATCCAGCATGTAGAGATGAACATAAGGAAAAGCCAGGATAAAATTCAACTTACCTATGCTGGAGACCTCTAGAGCCTAAAGGGTATCATAAAGAATACTAGTGAGAGCATGGGAGCATACATGAAAGACAATTGGCACACTCATTGGCAAAGCCTGTTTTGGTCTCCTTTGGCATGGCCTTTGGTATTGTTGGGCTGATCATGTACCAGTCAACAGAGCTCTCTCCTATAGTCTAGTCTTGTTGAACTATCTTTAGGTTTTCTAGATCAGCAAAATTAGGTATAAGCAAACATAAATAATTATCTAAGTTGCATAATAGTTTGGTGTCTGTGGCTAACAAGATTGAGGCCCGTTTCAGGAATTTTCTTTGGAATAATTTTGTGGAGCACAGAAAATTACATTTGGTTGATTGGAATTTGGTTTCTCGTCCTATTAAGTTTGGGGCCTTAGTATCATGAAAATCAAATATCAAAAATTGGCTCTGTCGGGGAAGTGTCTTTGGAGGTTTGATGAGGAGAGGGAGAGTTTGTGGCGTAAGATCATTGTGTCCTAATATGGATCTAATTCAGAGTCGGATCCTAGGGAGTGTGGTGGCCCTCATGGGTTTGGTATGTGGAAGTCTTATCACTCAGCATAAGGCCATTTTTAGGCGGTTTACTAGTCTTAAGTTTGGTTTGGTTGAGGACTTCCTGTTTTTTTGAAAGACCTGTGGTGTAGCAGCTCCCCCCTGATGAGATATTTCCCGTCCATCTTTTGGTTGGCCTCCGATGCTGGGAGTTGGGTGGTCAATAATTTTGAAAAGAGGGGAGGTGGGGTTTGGTTTCCCAGGCTTCATAGAAATCCTAATGATTGGGAATTTGTAGATTGGATGAGGCTTTTAGGTTGTTTGGAGGCTTGTAGGTTAGTGTCGGGCGAGAGGGATAGGTTGACTTGGGGGCTTTGTTCTAAAGGTCGTTTCTCTTCTAAATCGTTCTACAAGGGGATGCTTCATATTGATTTAGGGTGTTTCCCTTATAGGATTGTTTGGACTCGTGGGATCCCATCCAAAGCAAATTTCTTTATCTGGACTACTTTTTTGGATAAATTTTTTGCTCTCAACCATTTGAAGAGCAGAGGTTGGAATTTGGCCAATAGATGCATCCTCTATTCGAGGGATAAGGAGTTGGTTGATCACATTTTTCTTCAGTGTCAATTGGCTTGGGATATTTGGATGTTTTCCTTTCTCGTCTCAGTATTGCTTGTGCTCTTCCTAACCATCTCAGTGATCTCCGTATTGGGTGGGCTTCTAGTGAGTTGGGTGGCATTGTGGATGTCATTTGGCCCTTACTTCCGAGGGCTTTATGTTGGGTTGTGTGGAAGGAGAGGAATCTCCTTATCTTTGAGGACAAGGTTACCTCATGTGACCGTCTTCGTGTTTGTGTTTATGAATTGATTGGAGAGTGGGTGTCTGTGTTCCCGGGTTTTGCCAAGTTGGATTGGATTGAGCTTTGGGATGGGATGGCCTAGTTTGGCTTTGTTGAAGTTTGGGTGACTTTGTTTTTGGGTTCCATAAAAAATCCAATAAAGAAAGAAGAAGAAGATGAAGTTACTTGGATAGGGGTCATAATCGATTACAAAAAGGACCACTACAAATCAAGGGACCACCCTCTACTATATAGACTAAAAACTTAAGACTTTAGAAGTTTCTAAAAAAATAAACTTAAATATATTGGACTATATAACTAAAACTTCTAATAACTTATTTTCTAAGGAGAAAACAACCCAAAACGTTGTCTTCTTTTTGGGACTGTTGACCACTTAGTTTCTCACTTATATAACATTGATAAATATACCCCAAAACAAAAACTTTAAAGATCCCTATGTCCTAAATACTCAAAACAGAAAATAACTGATGCAGCAACTCTCCTCCATTACTTGGAGAAGGCTTACCCTCTTTGGAAGCCTAAGCCTAAAATCCACATAGGCAAGAAGAGTGGGGGCAAGTGCCCATGGTAATTAGAGGTTTTAGAAATATTTTTTTCTTTTAATTTTAGCATGTAATAAGACTTTTAAAAGCTTTAGGAACAATGGGTTATTAAGTAGTATTTAGGGGTGTTTTGGGTACTTTTATGTTATTTTTATTTAAGAATAAACAAGGTTTGGGAGTGTTGGTC
>JAOXJP010234255.1:0-10189 GCA_025762735.1 Platanus orientalis | reverse complement strand
CTGCATGGGCCTGGATTACCCCGAGAAGATCCATCAAAATTCAGCTTTAGACTTCCCATCGGAGGGGGCTGCCACTTCGGAGACACGGGCCGCCCTATAAAGGGGGAGTAGGAAATGGAGGATACCCAATCTCTACTGAAAGAGGATAAAGACAAGTCTTGAAAGTCTTTGAAAACAAAAGTCCAGCTTCCCACCTTCGGAATAATATTATCAATAACCTCATTTCTACGATTAACTTTCCCCTCAAAAATCCTCCTATTCCTTTTTTTCTAAATTCCCCAAAGGATAGCATGAATAATGAAGCTCCAAAAAATTTTAAATCTCTCCCTAAGTTTTGGAGGTCTCCAAAGATGGAACAGATTAAACACATGCCTTGGCATTACCCAACTAATATTTAAATTGGAGAGAAAAAAATGCCAAATACCATATGAGAAAGGACAGTGAATAAATAGATGATTAACAAACTTCTCATACTTTTTGTACAAAACACACCAATTTGGGGAGATATTCATGAATAGACGTCTCTGTTGTAAACCGTCCATTGTGTTGATGCAGTTAAGAACCACTGACCATGAGAACGCTTTTACCCTAGGAGGGATAGGGGGCTTCCAAACTCTACCAGCTGGGAACACAGGAGAAGAACTATTGGGAGGCAACAGGGAGGAAAACATGGACTTAGATGAAAAGGTACTTGAGGAGTTTAGAACCCAAATTTTTTTATCTGGAAATGAAGGGGAAATAATAACATCCTCTAGCAAATGGGAGAGATTACCAAACATGTTAACTTCCCAATTGTACAAGTCTCGAGAGAAAGCAATATTCCAAGACAGCCCAAGAGGAGAAGGAGACGGGACATCCAACACCATAGCATCTTTGTGATTAGCAATAGAAAATAATCTAGGGAAGAAAGAAAATAGCACCTGTTCCCCCCACCAAAGGTCCTTCCAAAACCTAATGGAAACGTCATTACCCACCAAGAACCAGGTATGATGGAAATAATAGGGGAACATAGAGATGATATTCTTCCAAAGGAGAGAAGAATACTGAGAAAGATTAGGATTCACATCCTATCCGTTGTGGTGCCGACCATAGTTGCTCAAAATTGTGGAATGCCATAAGTTGTCTGCTTCATTAGAAAATCTCCACATCCATTTGCCCAAAAGAGTGAGGTTCCTCTCCTTCAAGTTTCCAATGGCTAGACCCCCAAGATGCTTTGACCGATAGACATCCTCCCACTTCACCAAATGATCATTCTTCCTCATAACACCATCCCAAAGGAAATTTCCCTGAACTCTTTATAAGTTTTTAGCCACCTTACTGGGCATCTTAAAAAGAGATATATAATAGACTAGCATATTGGACAAAGCCGCTCTAATAAGAGTAATTCTTTCTCCCAAAGAAATATAAGGCATTTTCCAACATGTCAGCTTCTTTTGAACCTTTTCAACCACAGGGTCCCAAAAGGCAATAAATTTTTGTTGTCCCCCTAAAGGCATACCAAGATGTTTCAATGGCCATTCCTCCAATTTACACCCCAACAAATAGGGGCAATACTAGGACAACTCCTGCAGGTTTACCCCAATACTAGCCAAAGTCGACTTAATGAAATTTACACAAAGCCCAAAAATGATCTCCAGAATCTACAAAATGCTCTTCAGATTTAAGACATTCTCCTCAAAATTTCCAATGAATCACATAGTACTACAAACTTGATTGAAATAGAGATTTTTTAAAATATTTCCTCCAAGGTATTCATTGCTCTCTAGTTCCATATCATTACAATGCCTACTCACTTTAGGAGTCCTAAACACATCTCACAATGTTTTTTTTTTTGGAACGCTGAGCATCACATTGGTCCAAAGTACAAGGATACTCAGATCTCAAGTATCTCCATTTGTGGAGGGGTGGGGGGAGTGATCCACGTCTTTTGCTCTAGGGTGCAAAGTTCCAAAGCATGCCAAGAAGTAGGCTGCAATGTTTGAAGATCTCCTTGTTTGAGAATATGAAGCTTCATCAAAATTATTACATAATAGATTGCAATTTTAAATACAATGCTTAATAGTCCATGGGTTGCTTCAATATTGGCCTGCTTGTAAAAGGTTTATAACTTTTAAGGAGTCACCCTATACCCTCAGCTTTGAAATCCCATGATTTTTTGCTATTTGGAGATTTAATGCAGTTTTGCATTTGACCAATGATGGAGAGGCATGGAGTCCAAGTTTGCAATTATTTGTCTCCCTTCATCATCTCTAATGATAGCTCATAAGCCCGCTAAACATTTTTTATTGAAGTTGTGCAATCAAAATTTAGCTTTAGAAATGGGGTTAGAGAAGGGGACCACTTTTGGATATCATTGTGTTGTTATCCCGTTCTTTGGTGAAGTCTAATGGTCTCCCTGTCCTGACCAAGTTTGCATGAGAGATGCAATAACTTATTTATATAAGAAGGTTCCTCAATAAAACAATGTTGTTTCTATCTTTCCAAACACCCAAACATAAGATAAGATAGATGTGTTAATAATGGTTTTACGTTTTTCCTCTTTCTTCCTTATGGGGCATGGAGAACTACTTTGAAAGACATTTTGAGAAAAAGTTGAAAGAGTTCGAATGGTTAGCGCTAAAGAAGATGCAAACCATATTTTCTCCACCTCTTGACATTTCACCAAACAATAAATAAAGGATTTCAGGCTCAATTTACATCTAGGATGGAGAAGGTCAATTCTTAGGCTAGCCCAGCCTTGTGCAGCCTTAGTTGTGTGATATTGGAGCCCTTAAGAGTAAGTCAATTTTGTTAATGGGCCGAGTGGGATGTTGGAAGTTTCAAATGTATAATTACTCTATGATATGAGAAAATAGTAGAGAAAGCTTTATCCCAGATTTGTCTCAGAAGGTTGACTCCTTGAAGTAGTTATTTTTGTTTATAGCTAACCTAAATTATCTAACCGAGACATTTGGTATCAAAGCAGGGCAATCCTCCCATGAAAGAAGGCACCAGAGTATCTCAGCCAAAAGAAATATATGAATTAACTCAAGAATCACAACAGAGAATCCTCAATGAGCTAGTTCAACAATTGTGGTGCAGGATAATAAGTTTTGATACCAAAGTTTAGCTAGGGCAGCCTAGTGACTGTTATATCTTGCTATATGGGTCCAAATAGGTGAGTCGGGCCTAAGCCCGAAATTTTTTTAATAAAAATCCAGAGGTTAGATCTATTTCCGAATCTTTTTAATAGGTGTGGGCTTGGACCAACACCGTGTATTGATTTAGGCTTGGTCCCGAGCCCGACCCTATTTATTTTACTAAGCATCGGGCTAGGCCATCGATTTCAAAAAATGTTAATAATTGCAACGAGGCTTGAACTCAAGACCTATTGCTTAGAAAATGAGCACTTAACCAACTAAGCTATGTGAATTTGTTGGCTTTAAAAGGCTTAGCAAATTATACATTTAAATTCTATGAGTTGTTTGCTAAAAAAATTGTTGATTTCAATAAGAGTCAAACCAAGAGCTTTTATGAATAGTGAAGTTTAGTGTTTTAAAAGGCTTAGTAAATTATATATATATATATAGTTGGGTGCCCCCTAAGTTGGGTGGGATGAGGCTTAATTTTGACAGTGCTTCAAAAGGAAACCTGGGTCCGGCTGGTTTTGGCTGTGTTTAGAGATCATAACAAATGTATCCTTCAAGTTATTTGTGGTCCACTTAATGCCACTAGAGCTGTAGTTCTAAGTCTTCTAATGGGGTCGTGTGAGCTCAAGAAATTGGGTTTTATGGGCTGCAACATTGAAGGTGATTCGTTGGTGACCATTAGTTAGGGTATGGGAAAGGAGTGTGCCTCTTGGATAATGTGGCAATATGTCTATGAGATAAGAGAAGTTTCCTCTCTGTTATGCTGCTCTTTTTCCCATGTCCCTAGGAAGCAAAATGGGTTAGCTGATTCATTGGCCAATTGGGGTGTTGGGATACTCCGTCTTTGTTTGGAGGTCCTTCTTTACCCGAAGGTTGCTTGTAATCTTGGGTATATATATAGCTTTGGGCCTCGGGCTGAGCAAAGGTAAGCCTAAGCCTGGCCCTATCAAAAGTTTGGGTTTTAATCTCAAGCCAGGCTTTTTCACACCAATTGGCGGGCCGACCTCTGGTTGGCCCGGCTCGGCCCATGCCCACCTCCAATAATTACCCATATAAAAAAATAAATAGATGTGGTGATGGAATTAAAGATTCTTCATCAATTTATTGAACAAGCAAACATATTTATATTTTATGTGAATGGTTTTGTTAGAACATATATTCCAACATTCGGATTGAGGATAATTAACCAAATCATGGCTTAATTGGGTACCTAACTTTAAAAACTCCTTTAAAAAAAAAAACTAAAAAATGTTGTTCTCTATCACTAATAATAGATAATGGCGTACCATAGAGCTTGAAGACATTGTCAAGAAATAATTTGACGAAAGGAGTGTCATTTTTTGGATAGGAAAGAGAGATGAAATGCGGATACTTAGATGGTCAATCAAACACTAAGATGATGCAATCCTTGCCTTGTGAGAGAGGTAGCCCATTTATGAAATCCATAGAGATTTCTATCCATATTTGTGTGGGTATGGGACAATGGTTCACAATCAAAACTAATCAACAAAATTTCAAGTACTTGCTAGAACAGCATGTTGGCACCATGATGCAGCAGAATTTTGGTGGCTAAAAAAACCTTATCCCATTTGGAAGCCTAAACCAAAGAATAAATGAATTTTGAAGAAGCCTACTTGTTGTCTATGCCATGTTTTAGAAGCTTTAATTAGTGATTTTGGTTGTAATAAGGCCATTAAAGCCAAGTTAGAAAGTTGGTAGTAAGTTAGAATTGAATTAGGAGAAGTTTAGAAGTGTTTTAGATTTTTTTTTATAATTTTTTTGGGGTTTTGTTTAGACTGACCGTATAGGGAGGTGTATTTTGGTCCTTTTTTTTTTTTAGTAATTATAAATAGGTCCTCCAATTTCTTTCTTTTTTTTATAACTATAAATAGGTCCTAAGATCTCTTGTCCAACCAGTTTTGTTGAAATAAAGAATTGAGAATTGCTTAGAAGCTATACGGCTGGTATCTCCTCTAATCCCTCACGGTTAAGGTGAGTACTTCTCTACTTCTTGTTCTCATCTCTTCTCCGCTTCTCTTCTCTAACCTCTTACATCTTCTTACACCATTTTCTCTTTTCTTATTTTATTTTCTGCAAAGAAAATTCTTCTTTCTCTTATAATCTTCTTTTTCTACTTCATATTTTACATACTTCTTGTAGATTTTAATTTTCTAAAATATTTTCATTCAAGAATCATAAATCTCTACTTTCTCTTGTTCTTGAAATGTGAAAATTTTACAAAAGGCTTGTCCTTGATATTTTTCCATCTTTACATTAATCTCTTCTTATTCTTTTGTTCTTTCTTCCTTTTAATTCTTATTGTTAGATACTTTTCTATCTTGAATTAGTTACAGCTTCATAAATGCCCTTCTCATATTATTTTAGGGTCTTTCTAAAGGGACTCATAGATTAGTTAGGGCATTTCAAAGGCTTTCTAATTAATTTAAGGCTTCCCTATACCATAACATAAACCCTAACGCTTAACCTAAAGTTTTAAAATCATCCTTAACCTTGTAGAAATCCATCTCTTGGATATCTTACATCACACCACAGTTCAACAACAATGGATCTTTAAGTTGTTTGGCTAAAATTTCGTTGTTGAATATAAGAGTGGGAAAGAAAACAAGGTAAAAAACATACTCTCATGATGAGAAGAATATGGAATTTCGATGGATATCTCAAGATCCCTGGTTTCTTGGGTTGACAAGATACAAGCCTACTACAAGGAAGTTCCAAAAGTGCAGGTTGTTATGGAGCAGTTTGCTAATGGGGAGATTAATAGAACACGATATACTTGTCATGATGATTATTTGTTTTAACAAAGAACGGATCTATTGGGCCCAAATTCTTTAATTTAGCTCAAAGTGCTTCAACAGATGCATGAAAGCCCAACAGGTGGCCGCACAAGATATCACAAAACAGGTATGTGATCCTATGTGTGGAAGTATATCAAGGAATGCGATGTATGTCAGTGCAACAAGTCTGAAAACATCTCACTAGCTGGTCTATTATAGCCAGTTCCCAAACTCGCACAAATATAGATAGAAATCCCTATGGATTACATAGATAAGACTACCTCTCTTACAAGGCAAGGACTGCATTATGGTAGTGGTCGATCAACTGTCCAAGTATGCACATTTATCTCTCTTTCCTAACCTACAATACCACTACTCTTGCCATATGACAATATCTTCAAACTCCATGGTATCCCATTATCTATTGTCAATGATAGAGATCCCACACTTCTTAGTGCTTTTTGGGAAAAAAAAAAATTGATCTGTAGGATACCCAATTAAGCCTCAGTTTGGTATACCATCTTCAATCCATGGTCAATTCGAGATTGTTAACCGATGCCTAGAAATTACTTCAGGTAAATGGGCTAAGTGGGTGTCCTCAGCCAAATGGCGGTACCATACAAACACCAATTTGTCAACTGGGATGACTCCTTAAGAAGTAGTCTATGAGGTTACAACTTCATGCCTCATGACATATGTAGTTCACAGGACACAAGTGCAAACCATGGAAGATGTACTCAAAAGCAAAGACCAAATAGTGAAGGTCTTAAAGGAACATTTGGTGGCAGCTTAAGAGGGAATAAAGTAGATGATCAAGCTTCACCAAACCAAATATGATTTTTCCACGGGAGATTGGATCTAGCTAAAACTACAGCCATACTTTTAACAGTCTTTGGCCATAAGAAGAAATGAAAACATGTTTCTTAAGTATTATGGGCCTTATCACGCCATTGAATGAGTGAGTCCAGCTGCTTATAAGCTCCACCTTCCAGCTGAGTCTTGCATTCATCTTTTTTTTTTTTTTTTTGAGAGAGAGAGAGAGACAAGGGCGAAACTTTATTGAAAAAACCAAAAGGGACCATCACCAAGGAGGTGAAGAACAATAGGAAAAGGAAAGGTAGGAGATGTTATTCAAATTCAAGGTCAGTTGTCCCCATCTCAAATCATGGTGTGCTACAACATTAACCCAAAAATATTTTGGATCGACACACGATTAAACGAGGGCACCGGGTGATCACCAAGGTTCTTGTGAAATGGCAAGGATGTGAAGACATATGCCACTTGGGAATGCTATTACAAACTCAAAGAAAGGTTCCCAAACTTAAACCTTAAGGTTTCTTGAACAGAGAGGGTATGTAACATCTAACGTTCATGGCTTGCATGGGAAGATGCAACGCTAGTAGAGTGCTGATGTGTCCAATAGGTAAGGTTATGCCCATTTGTAGCTTGGGAGTTTAAGTCCAAGAGTCTGCTAGTGGGTGAGTAAGGTTCCAGCTTGCTAAGTTGGAAAAGTCTGTGGGTGTTTTACCACAGACCTGGGTTCAAAACCCGTCTTCACCTACTTTCCTCTAAAAAAAAAAGAGTAGGTTAGGGGTTGTTGAGTAAGAATAAGATTCTTTCTAATGGGTGCTTGTTCACCTATAAATGAAAATTTGCAAGGAGGGTTGAGTGTTAATGGAGTCTGTCTTTTAGAGTAGATCAAGTTTGTATCTGTGAGTTGAGTGGATGTTGGAAGCTAAAGATGTATATGTAGTGTGGAAAGCCAAGATTTGGAGTTCGTGTGCTAACAAAGTAGAAGAAAGAAAATAGTGAAACCAGCAAACCACAAAGCACACAAACAATTTATGTGGTTCAACTTAAAGCCTACATCCATAGGCGAAAACTGCGATAAGAATTTCACTATGAATGAAGAACAAGTTACCCCAATATAACCCAGGAAAAAACCCTAAGCGCCATGGGTTGGGTGGGACCCTGAACCAGGTCAAATACAGGTCAAAACTCAGTGTCGTTACGTTGCCGTCCAGATCTCACAACCAGGTTGCACATCATGTTGAATTCGAGACACCTTCACAACAGTAAAATATAGAAAGACCCCCTCAAAGTGGGGTTTTTTTTTTTGTTATAACTAACTTAAAATATCTGACTGTGACACAAGAATACACTAGAGTAAAGAGGAACTATTCTCAGAAACGAAGTAGTTTACAATACATGAATGAACACGAAAACATTCGAGATAAAAGCAAAGCAAAGAAAACCAAGCTTTCAAATAGCGAGATAAAAGCAAACCGACCTCTGAATGTCTTTCTTTTGGGACAACAAGCACTCGAGTATGCATTCCTTGCAGAAGACGTGACCTTTCTGGCAACAGAGAGGATCGATGAAAGGCTTCAAACAGAGACAACAGGCATCAAAGGGCTTTATCGAATCCCTACCGAGCCTTTCCCTCTGAGTTCCAAATCCAAGCTTTCGCTTCTCATCGTACGTAAAGAAGGCAAGATCATTGTTGTTCTTCGAATGTCGCTGAGGCATCTCTCAGAACCCGAACCGATCCAAATCGAAGAAGATAAGAAAGAAGAAGAAATAGCAGAAAAAAATAACCGATCGAGAGAGACGGCTGAAGCGAAAGATCGAAACCCTCGTAGAGAAGGCCCTCTAAATTTGGAAAAATTCCTTTGAAATTGAAGTATCAAGAATTCTTTAAGCCTTTCATGTCATGTTTATATAGGCCCAGGTTATCACCTTTAACCCCCCCCCCCGGCGAAAAAAAAAATCTGAAGGGCTGGATAAGTCAGTGTACGGCTGGGATTTCATTAGATGCCGCGTATATAAAGTATGATGTCAACTGCATATTACAAGGGATTCCAATCTGGCGCTTGCAAAAAGAACTGTCTCCTTGAGCGAGAGATAAGTGGTCATAACGAGTTAGGTTTTTTTTTTTTTTTTTTTTTGTGTGTGTGTGTGTAAAAAAATGTCCAAGAGGTAGGAGAAGGCTGAATAATTTTGTCTTGACAGTGTCCTTTTAAGTTGGGCTTTTTTCACACATCAAGGAGCTGATTTTACAATGAATTTCTACTTCCTCCTTATCGATTCTCTTCAATGGCTCCCCAATGGGGGAGAATTCCTCCTCAACAAGGTAAAAGAGAGATGGGTTGTTTATTTATTTATTTTTGGTAATAGGGAGATGGGTTTTTGAAAGGACTCTAAATTGCTAATTCTTCACCTACCATCTCTGTTCTCCTATTTATAGATGATTTCTTTATTTTTTATATGCCTTAAAAGATAGAAATGGAACAAGTCCTCGATGCTATAATTCTTCATGGAGCTTGGTTTGGCCAAGTTGGTAACTTTGATAAATAGATTGTTTAATTTATAAATAATATTCCTATAAGACATTGAAAAATTATGACAACCATGCTTAGTGTTTGGACAATGAATAAAAAAAAATTATTCAAGGGAGTCCTCTTACTTGGTAGATAAAAACCAAATCATTGAATTTTGTTGTGGATAAAATCAGAAACAAACTTAAAAATTGGAAGATGAAATCTCTCTCTCATGTGGGAAGAACCATTATTCTTGAATCTGATGTGTATTATATTCCTATATATTGTATATCTATGGGTTTTTCATTAATCTATTTGCGAAACTATCAACAAAGTTATCACAGATATTTTGTGGGGATTTGATGTGGAAGCATTCTATGCAAAGAAGAATAAATTGGATGACCATTGATAGTCCTCTGTGGATGTGTCTAGCAATTTAGGTTTTTTTTTTTTTTCTTGTTTTAAGTTTTTATTTATTTTATGTAATAAGACCAATAATGTTATGGTTAGTTTAGTTTTGGGTTTTTATTTGTGATCTTGTTTTTCATTTTAGACCTAATTTTTCTTTAGCCAAATGACTATTTGCCTTGATTTTGGTGTCTTTGGATAGGTTATTCAGTTACCTTTCTAATGAAACCAATATTACTTAAATTCGAGGTGATTTGGAAAAATTATGACCAAATTATTATTGGGGTGTCAATAAAAACGGGAACAGTGTTTTTTAGAAAGTCTTAAGTTTTGTTAGTTTTAATTTTTATGAAAATGAGTTTTTATAAATTTTATGTTTTACAAAACTTGGCTAACAAGTTTAGGATTTTTAGAAAGTTTTGTGGAGAATATTTTATGAGATTGTTTGAGATCTTGTGGGGTTCAATAACTTGGTCAACAAGCCAAATATTGTGCTAACCAAGATTCCTTTTTTTTTTTTTTTTGGAGTCTTTTATTA
>JAOXJP010234254.1:0-24205 GCA_025762735.1 Platanus orientalis | reverse complement strand
TTAAAGGCAACCCCTACCCCATAATCTGATAGTGAAGAATAAACAAGTTTTTGAAGATTTAAGTGTTCCCAAGGCATGGATGTAGCCATGTTCTCCTTCTCCAAGGGTTGATGCCACTCACAGCTCCCCTCTTTCTTCTTTTTCCATAGGTGTAGGTACAAGCTCCCTTCTCCCCCTTAAGGTAAATCTTCATTCTTTTTCTTTTTCTTTTAGTTTCTTTTTAACTTTATCTTTCTTTCTATACTACTTTTTTCACATTCTTTCTGTCATCTTCTTATTCTTCTTCTTCTTCTTTCTCTTGAAACCTCTTCTAAAGCACCTTTACTTTTTCTAAAATTCTTTGATTTGACCCATCAAATCTTGTTGGAATTTCATGAAATTTTTAACTATAGAACCTGTCACATGTTAGAAACAACCATAAAATTTTCAGAATTTTCTAACGCGTCAGAGGGGTATTTTGGCAATTTTTGGATTTTCTGTCCAAAATTACAAAAATACCCTTTTTGGGTCTTTTTCCTTCTTTTCTTCTTCTTTTCATTCCATATTCTTCTAAACTACATTTCTGCAATTCTATTATCAACTTTCTCTTATTTTTGTGGTTACTTGAAGTACTAAATTCAATTCTTGAAAACTTTTGTTTCCGCACTTTAAATCTAACCATTATTTGATGGCTTTAGAATTACTCTACATCAATTTTTGGTATCTTCTCCCTTGTGCTGCATTAGTTTTGGTATCAAAGCTTATATCTTACATCAGCCTAGGTCTGTTCTTGAAGACTTTCTGCTGCTTACAGGTTGTTCTTTCCACTTTCTTCATCTTTTCTTTATTCTTTCCTTACTTCTCTGAAAAACCCATCTTCCCTAATCTGAAAACACCCATAAACCCTGTTTTCCCTAACAAGATCCATCAAGAACTCCATTCTTGATTGTTTCTTGTTGTTGATGATCTACTACTCTGAAATTCCTGCCTTGGTTTATTGTTTCCCATCCAAAGTAACCAGAAAACCCATCCCTTTACCTGTTGGCCATTCCTAAACCCCTTCTTTATTTCTCTGATAAAATAATCCAAGCCCTATCAAGAACCCACCAGCCAGCACTTAAATCCCCAATCCTTTTATTGATTACATTCAGAAAACCCAAACTTTAATCCCTAACCTGCAGCATCCTCTAGTTTCTGTTTTTGCAGTTTTCAGACCTCCAATCCTACCCCTATCTGTTCCCATCTTTGTGGCAGACCTAGGACAGTTTTTCCTTGCTGTGTGTGATTAATCAAGATTGAAGAAGATTCATTAAAGAAGCTTGCAGCAGATCAGGGTGAAGTCCTCACCTGATAGAGACTCTTATATTTGCTGATTCCTCCATAGATCTATTAAGTGCTAACCAGTTGGTTCTTGATCACTGCAGTAGGAACTACTTTGATTTAAGCTCCAGGATATAGCTATTTAACTTTTGTTTTATCAGTGAATGAGCCTCTTTATTGCCCTGAAACCCCCCAATTTTACCTCTGATTTTACCCTCTGTTATTTCCCTCCAAGTCTGCTGTTAACCCTAGTGAACAGTTTCTGATTTCCTTTTATGCTGCCTTTTGAGCCTAGTTCACTCCCTCTTTGAGACCTAATTGGTCCTTATTTCCAGCCCTAATTTACCCCGTGTTTGATGATCATAGGTCTAATGTTGAATTGAAGTTAGTTAGAATGGTATCCTGGTAGTTATATTGTGTTAGTTTTGATCTGCATCTGATATTATATATTTCTGAAGTTATTACATAATCTGATCATTAGTGGAAGACTAAATGGAATTTAAAGGAACACTTCTTGAGAGTAGGAATCTGGTTTATTCTGCTTATTGTTTTTGAGTAATTTTGGCTGATTTCCTCAAACAAATGCACCTACAAGCATCCTGCATCAAAAAGTATTCTCCCGGACAGTATTGCACGTGTGTGCACGATTGGTGGAATCACACATGGTTCCCCAAATTTTCCCAGGACAGAACAGTGTTTACTCCTGTGGGGCATGTTGAAGTATATTAATTCCTGGATATCCTAACACCTTAAGGTTTTAGGAGAGTTGGTTAATTCACTATTAACACAATGAAAACCAATTACTGCACTAATGAGAAGCAGTGAGACAATACAAGTTGAAGGTGCTAAATGGACAAGAGCAAGGCCAAAACTGACTTGGGTTGAACTATTGTGGAGAGACATGGCAGCTTAGGATCTAACAGAGGATACAGCCCTAGATAGAGTGGAATGGCAGAACAGGATTCATGTAGCTGACCGCAAGTAGTTGGGATAAGGATTTTTTGTTATTGGTGCTGGTGTTGTTGGTTTTAAATAGACAAGCCTAGACACCCGCATCCAAACAGAGTTAGTGTCCATGTTCATGTCCATGTGCACTTTGACTCTCTGGGGGTCTAGCATGTCTTTGTAAAAAAGTGTAAACCACTTTTCAAAGCGATGTGTCCCCCCTGCATGCAGGGGGCAGGTTAGGGGCACTTTAGGAGGGGGCACCAAATCCCAGCCACTCAGCAATTAAACACAAACTTAAGACATACCCAATAACATAAAACTATAGATATCAGTAATGAAATACAAAATCTTGATAGTAACCAAACCATTTAACCATCAATCAGTATCAGTAGAACACGCAAGAAACCAAAAAAATGTGTGAACCAATGTAGTCTAATAACAATTACCAGAAACAGTCAGAAGTCTCAAGTAGTATCAACAAATATTATTCTTCCATCTAAGCTTATCCTATAATACAAGAAAATCAATACCAAATCTGGCAAATATAGACTTCAAAATGAGCTGCATACCATCAATGGAATGTGCTCCCATCGTATCAGAACATAGATGTGGTGGAGAAGAGTTTGTAGCTTGTATAACATCACCCATGGGAAAAATTAGAGGTAGGCCAGACCTACGAGCATTATGAAGGCCACTAACATCAGTGGCATTATTGCAAAATCGAGCCAAATAAAATAAAGTTGTAAGAGCTCACAAGAACATGATGAAAGATAGAGAAAAGAAGAAACATGATGAAATCAAGCATATGCTAAGACTGACAAGAACATATGGCATTAAGAGAATATGAAACACTAGAAACCTACACTTCTACTAGTATCTAGTATCTACTACGACCAGACACATACAGCATTAATTGCTACATTTAAATGTCAGTCTGGTTGTCCCCTAAAATTTCAATGTTGGCAATATTAATATATACTAATGTGTAGTGTCATATTTGCAATGCTAGCAAAACACCAATACCAATCGCTTATCTTTCTGAAAAAGTACCAATGGTACTCATCTTCAACATACAAATTTTAAAGCTTTTGTTTTTGATAAGTTGGTTAACAGAAGACAATAACACTTCACATGCTTTCCCCAGAAGTACTAATGAAAAGACACCAACTTGTTACGAGTAAAAAAACTTGTTTTATGCAAAGAGAAATGTATCTCAGAATGGGTCGGCCTATCTTTGCAGCTTACTCAAAATCATTTCCCTGCCTCCCGAGAGTTTTCAAATCTTATTTGACAGAGCCTATTAACTCTAGAAGCCCATGAGCACCAGTTAATTTTCTGTTTAAAGGATTCAAAAACCAGTCATTTTATTGTGTTCCCGCACACCCACCAACAAAAAACAAAAAGGACTCTCAATATCTCCAGAATAATTATCACTCCCACCAGAAGCACCAGTAAGCAAACCTGCAGAAAGGTTGGAAACCTCCTTGGGAAGTTGTTAGCCTTGTAGACAACCATTGACTTGAATCTGCTAACTAAATCATAACTCTCTAACCTCCAATAAGATGGTGATCAATGGCACTAACATACCAAATGTCTTATTACTGAAAAGTAAAGCAACCAATTGCTTAATAATTCATTCAGACAAGCAATTAAGCTGAGTTGGAAATATAAATGCCTCTTACCCAGGGTATGGTTGCCTAGGCAACGCTAGTGTGATTCTGCATGGTATCTTCTTCTCTTTCTCTATTCTACTTCTTTACATTTTTATAATTTTACTACAACATCCTTGATTACATAACCTACAACCAATCCTTATTACTTCCAAACCTTTCAATCCTAGATTAATATCATGAACCTTTGTCCTTAAACCCCTTATAACACTTTGTTATTTCATTTATCACTAAACCCTAACATTAAACCCTTTGGTCCCTCATCAATTTGGTATCACAGCACCAGATCATTCCCTTTTGGCCTTGCATCAGTTTGGTACAAAGCCTAGGTTTTAGATGGCGACAAGTAGCCAGATGTCTAGAGGAAAATTGACAGCCAAACAACAACATAATATCCTCTTCATGAATCCAGAAAGAGTTAATATGCTAGAGTCTATCCAAGAGACATCAGAACTGAAAGAATATAATGCTGATGGCAACAAATCTCAAGGATATTATGATAATTTGAGTTCTTTTAATACTACCGATTTGCAAGATGATGAAATTGGCACCTCCTTTTTAAATTTAGTGAGGCTGATTGTTGCTGCGCCTAAGCAAGAAAAAGAGGGTTGGTGGCATGCTAATATTTTCCAAACCGAACTTCGATGTAGAGTTCAAATGAAAAAGCTTATTATTGATGGATGCAGTTGCATGAATGTGGTTTTCAAATTTACAGTTGATCGATGAAGTTTCCTACAAAACCTCATCCTCATCCTCATCCTTAGAAAGTGACATAAATATATAACACTCCCATACTGAAAAAAAAAAAAATTGCTTAGTTTTAAAATTTTAATTTCTAATGGTTCTTATTCTGATTCTATATTGTGTGACATAATTCCTATGTACGTGACATTCATATTGCTAAGTGGTGTAGGATAATATGTATCTATACATGAGTGGCATTCCTGTATATCTTCTACTTTGTATGGTAAGGTATTCAAATACCATATGGTAATGCACACACACAGACACACACGTATTCTCTTCTCCCTTCCTCTCCACAAAACCCTAAGTCCCAACTTCATCTTCACCTACTAGCAAATCATGGTATCAAAGCCACAAGAACCACATAGAAGCTAAGGAAGAATTTGATAGGGAATCTCCTGATGTAATCAATCCATATGAATGATGTCATCATCCATACTGACTCATCCATACTGACACCTTAGGTCAGTGATGAAGACCACTACTTTCTTATAGATCATGTGTTTTAGAGATTTATCATGGTGTTTCTCAAGCGTTTTGAGAATGATTTCTATTTTTAGTACTTCTCTAGGAATTTTGCCTAAAAACTTAAAATCCAAGTGAATTGGATGGATTCTGTTGGTCAAGATTGATCCCATAATATATGAGGAACATTTTAAAACAAATCTCAGGTCATCCAGCTAAGATTTGAGGTCTTGGTGAAGAAAACTCCACAGCGTAGTTACCCCCTCATAGAAATCATGATTTCTAGGTGTACTCCTGGGTAGACAGCTGCTCAAAACACTATGGTTGATGCTTAGCCAGAGTCGTGGAACTATTAGACTGTTGTAGTTACTGATTTTGAAGTGTTGATACTGCCATTCAATTTTCTGGGTTATATTTGAGTGAAATCTAATTTCAGATCTATGTACTCAGTATCTCTGCTGGTGCATTGCAGGTTCAAAATTCATCACTTATGAGATTTCTATAGCGTGAGGATGGATCAGTGGACTGCTGAATCATCTATCTTTGCAATTATTAAAGTGTGTTTTGGATAGTGGGTGTTGGGGATTATGCCAAAAGCCTACCAATCAAACCAAACAAGATGAAAGCAATAACAATCAAAGAACAAAAAAAATCAACCCACAAGCATACCACAAAACAAAGGATTTAAGTGGAAAACCCCAAGTTGGGGAAAAACCATGGAGCCGCAAAGAACACTTCACTATTCTTGGAAGAATATAAGAGCTTTCTCTCAATCTCTCACAAACCACACATTTTTCAGTCTCTTTCAAGCTTAATCTAACCCTAAACAACAATAAAAACATTATATACACCATAGAGGTCAAACTTGGTAAGACTCCTTCTCCATGGACCTTCTATTCCAGTTCGCAACTAGTTTTCCGCCAAATTGATCCAGGATACCTTGGATCAGTCCGAGGCCTAAGTCAGATTGGTCCGACCCGAAATCAAATTGGTCCGCCTACTTACTGGTGTTTCTTCTGCATAGTCCCGAGTGTGTTCGAATCGGTCCTCCTAGTGTTGGATTGATCCAAGACCCTTCCAATCGATCCAAACTTTGAACATCTTCTTCTTTGCCCCTCTAGCTGCATCAGGCTCTACACCAACAATCTCCCACTTGGAGACTAATGTTTTCTTCCATTGTTTAGCTTCTATACTTGTGGTGAGACCTCTTCATTTCCGTGAATCTCTTATGGCTCTACTTCTTCATCTTTACTCATGAAGACCAACTAAAGCTTTGGATAGCTCCAATTTCTAAATGGTCACCTCCTTGGTAAGCATGTCTGCTGGATTTTCATCCGCATAAATCTTTTCCAAATTCAACACTCGTTCCTCCAGGAGAGACCTTATGAAATGGTCCCTCCTATCAATGTGCTTCGTCCTTACATAAAAGGCTGAATTCTTCACGAGATGAATAACGCTCTACCTATCCCTAAATAGCCTATTGTTCTCTTGTTTCCTTCCCAGCTCTTCCATCAATTTTTTCAACTAAATCACTTCCTTACTAGCCTCCATTACTGCAATGTATTCTACTTTCTTTGAGAAAAGTGCAACTATCTTCTTTAGTTGAAACACCCAACTGACTTCTATACCCTTAAGGTAAACACATACCCCATCATAATCTTGCTTTTATCACCTGACAAGTCTGAGATTACATATCCTTGTAGCGGTATTTTCTTCCTTTCAAAACGCAAAACTATGTTAGTGGCCCCTCTCAAGTATCTCAAGATCCACTTAACCGCTTCCCAATGCAACCTTCCGAGTTTTCTCATGAATATGCTCACAACTCCCACTGCTTGAGCTATATCCGGTCTAGTACTGATCATGGCATACATCAAGTTGCCCACTGCTGAAGCATACGAAACCTTAGACATACAATCTTTCTCCCTTTCAATCTTAAGAGAATCTATCTTAGAGAGTTTGAAGTGACTAGACAGTGGGATACCTACTGGTTTTGCATCTTGCATGTTGAATCTGTTATGCACCTTTTCAACATACTCTATCTGAGGCAACCTCAACCTATAGTTCTTCATGTCTCTTGTGATTCTCATCCCAAGAATCTGTTTTGTTGCTCCCAAGTCCTTCATCTAAAACTCCTTTTGAAAATAGTTTCTTCAAGTTGTCTATCTCATGTATGCTTGATCCTGTCACAAGTATATCATCCATATACAAGAGTTACATAATATACCTATTATCAAAGGTTTTGTGATAACGATGGTCCGCATGGCATCTTCTATACCCATTCTCCAACCTGAATTTGTCAGACTTTAGGTACCATTGCCTTAGGACTTGCCTCAATCCATACAAGCTCCTCTTGAGATTACACACGATTTCCTCGTTGCCTTTTATTTCATACCCTTATGATTGTTGCAAGTAGATATCTTATTCCAAGTCACCATGGAGAAAAGCTGTCTTCATATCTTACTACTCAAGATATAGATCTTCCACTATCACAATACTTAGCAGTACTCTAATGGTGGTTATCTTCACAACCAGAGAGAATAGTTCAGAATAGTCAACACATTTCCTTTGTTAACACCCTTTTACAACTAACCTAACCTTGTATCTCTTACTCCCATCATGCTCTTTCTTTCACCTATACACCCCTTTGTTGTGCAATGTCTTCTTTCCTTCGGGTAGTGGAACTAAGTCCCATGTCTCATTTGTAATCAAGGACTCCATCTCTTATTTCATGGCCTGCTCCAACTTAGTTCTTTCATTAACCTAATGCTTCATCATAACATTCCGGTTCACCTCATCTGTCAACAAGAAACAGTACAACGAATGAGAGAATCGTTGCGGAGACCTAAGTTTTCTTAAAGACCTTAATTTTGGAGTAGGTGCTTAAGGTTCCATCTATTGGTTTTCTTCTAGCATCTCATTGTCTTCTTCTCTTGGTACTTCATCCTCAAACATCCTCAAGAAAATTTAGGTTCCATCTAATGACTTTTCGGTTTTTTTGATCCCAAAACCGATACCAAACTCATCAGAACCATACCCAATGAAAGTGCACTTCCTTGATTTTGCATCTAATTTGTTTATCTGATTAGCATCAACATAAACATAAGATGTACAACCTAACACTCTAAGATGTAAAAGGCTTACCACTTTTTCCGTCTATGCTTCTTCAGGCAGTCCACCATTTAATGGTACTAAAGGTCCTCTATTTATCAAGTATATGGTTGTGCTTACCGTATCCACCCAAAACTGTTTCGATAACCTTGCATGCAACCTCATGCTTTTGGTTTGCTCTACAATTATCCAATTGATCCGTTCAACCACATCGTTTTGTTGCGGTGTATAATTTTGTCTTCTCTCTCCTGATCAAATTCAAATCACAAAACTTCTCAAATTATTTGCTACAATATTCATCGCCATTGTCAAACCTTAAGCACTTAAACCTCAACCTTATTTCATTATCAACCAAAGCTTTCTGCTTCTTAAACACTTCAAATACATCAGACTTAGTTTCAAGAAACAAACCCACAGTTTTCTGGTTACATGATCAATAAAAGTAACAAAGTAACAAGAGCCACCAAGAGAACATACCTGAACTAGTCCCCATATGCCAGCGTGGACTAGTTCTAACCTTTGAAGCTTTTGCGCCATTTTTACTTTAGAAAAGCCAACCTTATTTTGTTTTCCCAAAAGGCAATCTTCACATAATTCCAAGTTTAAAGCCTTTAAACCTGGATGTTTGCCTTCAGTGTGGAGAATCTCCATTACTTTATCGCTTATGTGCCCAAGCCTGCAATGCCATGTGTCTAAGTTGACACCCATTTTAGCTACATCAATGAAGTCAAGCTTCCCGGTTAGATAGAGTGATACTTTCTTTCTTTCCCCGAGCTATCACCAAGACACCTTTGGTTACTTTCCACGTGTCTCCTGTAAAAGTAGTTGTATATCTCGAACTTACAAGCTGGCCAACGGAAATTAAATTCTTCTTTAAACTTGGTATATGTCTTACACCATTCAATAACCATGTACCTCCATTACGTAAATTTAGTCAAACATCTCCCTTGTCAATTATGTTGCAAGCCTTGTCTCCAAGATAGACTTTGTCAGTCTCCTTACACATAATTCTGCAGACATTTTTTGTTTGTCATGGCATGAAATGACGCACCAGAATCTAATATCCAAGACTCCAACTTTTCATCTAAAGTAAGAATCAAAGTGTTTTCAACAACATCACCTGCAATATTTGTGGAAGCTTCGTTCTTGTTGTTGCCTTACTTCGTCTTCTTTTTCTGTGCCCAACAATCCTTCTTAAGGTGTACTTTCTTCCCACAATTTCAGCATTCCACTATTTGCTTTGTTGACTTAGATTTCCCCCTATATTTTGATCTTTTGCAATCTTCTTTTAGTAGTTATTCATCTCCCTTCCATATTTAATGCACTCCCACTTAATGACGCTTCTATTGACTTTTCTTCACTGAGTATGACACTCACCATATCATCGAATTCTAGGATACCTAAATCCGAAGAATTGCTCAATGTCATAACTAGGTCATCCCAACTCTCCGGTAAAGAGGATAGAATCACCAAAGCTTTAACTCCATCGAAGTTGATGTCTATCGAGGTTAATTGACCTATGACTGTGTTTAAGTCATTTAGATGTTCTGCAACGGTTCCTCCCTCAACCATCTTCATATGGAACAACCATTTCATTAAAAATACTTTATTTAATGCGGATGGCTTCTCATACATCCGTGCAAGGGTCGCCATGAGATCTTCAATGGTTTTCTCTATGGAGATATTGAAAGCAACCGATGACAATAAAGCGAGTTTGATCGTACCTAGGGCCTTCCTGTCAAGCACCTCCTAGTCCATGTCTAACAGCATCTCGGGTTTATTTTCATTCCCACCAAGAGGTTGATAGAGATTTCTCCAATACAGGAAATCCTCTCTCTGAATCTTTTATAGTGCAAAGTTCGTACCATTTAACTTTTTAACCCCAAACTTTGTTGATTCGTCCGATTGTGCAGCCATTGCTCCCACTTAAAACGAAGTCTCGCACTTCCTTGACTTATTGAAACCGGCTTTCCAAACGTCAACTTTGATACCAATTGTTGGGGATTATACCAAAAGCCTGCCAATCAAACCAAACAAGATGAAAGTAATAGCAATCAAATACCAAACAAATTAAACCACAAGCACACCATGAAACACATGCTTTATGTGGAAAACCCCAAGTTGAGGAAAAACCATGGAGCCGCAAAGAAAGCTTCACTATTCTTAGAAGAATACAATAATTCACTCTCAATCTCTCACAAACCACACATTTTTCCCTCTCTTTCAGCTTAATCTAATCCTAAACAACAATAGAGACATTATAGCATCATAAAGGTCAAACTTGGTAAGAATCATTCTTCTCCACAAACCTTCTATTCTAATTCGTAACTAGTTTTCTACCGCCAATCGATCCAGAATACCTCAAATCACTCTAAGGCCCAAGTCGGATCGGTCCGACCCAAAATCGAATCGGTCTCATTACTTTATGGTGTTTCTTCTATGCATTCTCGAGTGTCTGGATTAGTCCACTTAATGTTGGATCAATCCAATGCCCTTTGAATCGATCCAAACTTCAGTATCTTCTTTGCTCGTCTAGTTGCATCAAGCTCCACACCAACAATGGGTTGTGTAACCCTACAGCAGAGTGCTTGTGGACAATTTATTCCAATTCTTGGACAGTTTTTTGTAAATAGCTAAGTAAGCAACTTGGTGGTTGAAAGCTACGATAACTTCAATGATGGAAACAAGGCTTGGTGGAGTGCTAAATTGTAGTGTACGAATGTATATTTTGTGGTGATTTGGGAGTAGCAGAATGTCAAATGTTAGCATATCCAATAGCGCATTTGATGGTGGGAGCAATGATCATGAAGATGGGACAGTCCAACAGCTTCGATGCACATATCACCACATTAAACTTGATAGTAAAAGCTTTCTCCCATGGTCCCAATCAACTATGTTGTCAATTATTCGAAGGGGGAAATGAATATATGTCACTAAGGAGACTAAAGCTCCTAAACTTGAGGAATCTACCAATTCTAAGTGGCAATAAGAAAATGCATTGGTTATGTCTTGGTTGATTCATTCCATGCAAACCTGAAATCAACAATACATACCTGTTCTTCAACACGACTAAAGAGATTTGGGATTCAATGACTCAGAGTGGTGGTTAAATTGGTCGTGTTTATGAGTTGTGTCATCAACTATAGCAAATGAGATAGGGTGAGTAAACTATAGCTGCCTACTACTCCACCCTTAGCCAGGTGTGATAGATCATTGTCGATATTTCCAGCTATTAATCCAGCAGATGCTACAGCACATAGACACTTTGTGGAAGAAGATCAAGTGTTTGAGTTCTTGGAAAGGTTGAACTCAAAGGATGAACAGGTTTGGATATAATTTCTGGGACAAGATTGGATTCCTTCCTTATCTGAAGCTTATTCTCATATTCATGGAGAGAAGAGGCACTGTAGTCCTATGCTGCAATCATCCTCAGTTGAGAGATCATCATTAGCTTCTTCTTTACAGCAAGGTGACAGAGGTGGTAGTGGCACTCGTGGTAAGGATGCATGTTGATTTGGCACTATTTTTTATTCGACAGATCATATCATACATAGTGGCCGCTCAATAAAAAATATCATGGTCACTCACCACACTAAAGAGACATGTTGGAATCTCCATGGGCGTCGTCCCCAGGGAGATTTGGCACTATTTTTTATGAGAAGAATCATATCATACATACTGGCCACTCAATAAAAAGAATCATGGTCCCTCAAGACACACTAAGGAGACATGTTGGAATCTCCATGGACGTCCCCAGGAGCAGCTTCATTCTTTCCCACTAGGCTCTACTGGCAGAGGTAGAGGACGTGGTAGATCTAGTGGCAAATCTAATGCTCACAGTGGCATCTCTCTAATCAATTTGTGTTTTATTTAGAGCCTCCCTCTACGACTTCTACCTCTTTGTTCACTCAGGTACAGATAGCATCAGCCTTCATTGCCTCTGTTCAAGCTTCTAGAAGCTCCTAGATCATTGATTCCTAACCATGACTGGTGTGTGATGTGGGACTGTCAAAAGATGATGACACTGATTCGCTGCTGATCGTGGGCCCAAAAAAATAGCTAATAAAGTATGCCTACAGGGTCAGTTAAAAAGCCTAAAACAGAGTGATTTTAGGACTATTTAAAGACTCAAATTATAATAAAGAAGGTAGTAATCACCACTACAGAAAAGTTGGGATAGGCTGCGTGATAGGGTACTCGTGGGGAACTCAAGAATAGCAGAAATAGGACTGATTAAACAGGTTTTATATCGGTTGGTAATAGGGAGGTTGTAGGCAAGGGTCTAAGGGATAAAGGTGAGAAGATTTAAAGGAGAATAACAGAATCACAACTGGGTAAATAAGGCAGGGTCTAATCAGATTAAATCTGGAACAGTTTATCAAGGAGTAAAATGGCTCATAACAATTTACGATGGGACAGAATTTATGACACAAATTTGGGACAGAAATCAGGGTTTAAAGATAGGATTTCAGGCCACAGATTAGGGGTTTGTGGGTCTGAAACAGTAGAAGGGGACTGTTTTAATGCCAAACAGTGGGTTAATAGTGGGGTTATCAGGCTGGTATTTATGGATATGTAGGAGCTGCCAAAAGAAACTAAGTTACTGGGGTTTGATTTAAAAGATGATAGCATACCTGGAAACCAGTCATAAGGTTGCCGCAAGGCTTAGGTTAAGGTTTCTTAGGTCTGTAAAAAACACACAGCAAAGGGGAATGAGAGATATAGGTGCCACAGAGCTAGGAAAAAAGGATTCTTAGGTGAAAACAGAAAAGAAAGAGATGGAATGTGGTCTTCTTGGGGAGGAAGCCATGGGAGAAAGGGGAATTAAATGCTGTTTACAGATTAGGGATCAAAATGAAATATTGATGGTTCCTTGGTGTTTTTAACTAAAGAAATCAATTAAACAGCAAATATTAATCAAGATTACAGCAAGAAATAACAAACAAGAAAAAGAAATTAAAGAAAGAGCAAGAAAAGAGAGAAAAAAACAGATCATGGGAAGGGGAAGGAGAGATTTACAAATAGAATAAAGAGAGAAAGAGGGAGGAGATACCTGTCCAAATCGTGGACTCCACAAAAAAACCAATTCTTAACAATTAACTGCAAAACTGATTACAACCTAATGTCTCCTTCTTTAAATACTATTGATCCACAAGACTCCTAACACCAACAGGACTCCTACTCTAAGGCTGTCAACCAGCCCTCTTTTACCCCAAAATATCTTTAAAAGAGAAAGAAAAAAAACTCCTATTTGCGCCTAAGACCTTGGCGTTTAATGCCTTATTACATGCTTCCCCCATCACATAAAACCCTATTAGAAACAACCCTAAACAAATAAATGCCTTCTGGAAACAACCCTAAAATAAAATAAACTCAAATAAACCAACCCTAAAGTTTTCTATAATTTCTTCAATGTCATCATTTGTTCACAGGGCCCTTTCCAGTTGGTTTGGGCTTAGACCTCCAAAGAGGGTAGGCCCTTTCCAGCCAAGTTAGGGCTGCTACATCAGTATGTCGTCTCTTTTCTCCTCTTATCACATTTGTTCTGATCAAGATTAAGTGAGGATAGTTGATATTTTTACTCCTCTAATGCCGATAAAGGGAAATATCATAGCTACTCCCACAATGATCTTATTCTCTTTGTTTCATATTCCTAAATTTACCTTATATGTATTGTCTACCACATATTACTAAATCCTTGAATTACAATGTCAATTTCTTTCCTTCATATTGTGTATTTCAGAATTTGGTGAAGAGGAAGACGATAGGTAAGAGACATAGAAAGGTGAACTCTATATGTTGGACACCACACCATATGTGGCCTCTCCAGTTCAGCAAACCAGAAACGTTCTCTCCTCTAACATTATGCGCCAGAGGCACTATAGGTCACCCATCATTTGCTCTGTTGAAAAGATGTTTCCTCAATTGTTTACTACTTCTATAATTCAATGTGGTACTTGTCAGTTAGCTAAACATTGAAACCTTTTTACCCTTCTAGTGATACACAGAGTTTACTTCAATTTTCTATTATGCATACTAATGTATGGGAGCCAACCCCTCTTGTTTCATTGTTTGGTTTTCATTCTTTGTTACCTTTGTGAATGACTATTCTAAATCTGCTAGGGTTTATATGTTGAAATCTAAGAATGACTTTTTCAGCATTTAAATCATTTCATAAGATGAATTCAATTTGATGCCAAACTTCGTATTCTTCACTCTGATGATGGTGGGGAATACATGTCAGGGGTATCTTCTTATTTCACCGAGTCTAGTATCATTTATCAAACTACTTGTCCAAATACTCCTGAACAGAATAAAGTGGCCAAAAAAAAAAAAAAAATCATCACCTCATTGAAATAACAATAGCACTCTATTAGCAGTAAACTAACAAACTCGCCCAAAACCTTAAGTTGTTAGGAGAGATACAAATTAATATACTTCAACATCCCCAAAAGGAACACTATTCTTTCCTTAGAACACACTCAGAGAGCTAGGCACAAGTCCACACAATGTGCACACGCACGTAAACCACTACATCCGGAAAATATACCTCCATTAGGATTCAAACTCACAACCTGGTTTGGCTTTAATACCATGCTAACAGTAAACTAACCAACTCTCCCAAAACCTTAAGGTGTTATGAGAGACACATTAATATACTTACAACACACTCTTATTCACCATGCATGTTCCTAAGATTGTTTGGTCTAAGGCCTTCAAACTAGCGCTTTCTTGATGAACAGGTTGCCATTTTGTGTGATGGGTCACAAAGCCCCCTAGTCTTCTTTTCTCACACTCTAAATTGTTTCCTCTCCTCCTAAAACATTTGGTTGTATTTCCTTCGTTCATGTGTCTAAATCTTATCAAACCAAACTCGACCCTAAAGCTCCCAAATGTGTGTTTCTAGGTTATGTTGGGATTCAAAAGGGCTACAAATGTTATCATCTCTCTTCTTCCAAGCACTCTACAAATGTGACATTATTTAGGTCCATTATATTCTTTTCTTGAAAGACCTCTCTCCAAAAGGAGAGTTCCACTGAAGAGATGTCTTCTTTGCCATTTTTCGTTCCTTCATGTCTTCAATAATGTGGCATTAATAGATAAGAGGAGCTCAAGGCAGCAGATGGTGTCAATAAAGAGGGGGTGAAAGGAAAGGACTTGCAACTATAAAAGAAGAAAGATCATCCATCTCTTACTCCCTGCTAAGAAGCTTCTTTGACCCTCCTGAATAAGAATCCTCTTTCTCACACATCAACCACGAGATCTTCTTGATGATTACATTTGTTCACATTTCTCTCAGATTGGATGTTTGGTCTTGTACTTGGCACCCTTTGTCTAACTTTGTGTTGTATAGTGTTTTATCTTTATTAGTTCTTTGTGATATAAGGGTATTAATGTTAGTATATTATTGTATATATATATATATATATATATATATATATATATATGGTATACCATCAAGAAAATATAAATAATATTTTAGTGGTGTAGAGTGTAACATTCCACACACACGATTTCTAATTCTTTCTTTTCTTTTATCTTCTTCATTCTCTTCTCTTGAAACCCTAACAAATCAACACTAGAACAATCAAGTGGGTATCTAAGCAAACTAGGAAGTGATAGAAGTTTGATGCTAGACAAAGGAGTGTCTAAAATAGTGTTGACGTCAACCGACCATACACTGACGTCAATAGGGTCATACAATGTCAAAGGTCGAAAAAACCACGGTTTCATCAAGGGTGATTTCTGCATATTTGTGAGTATTTTGCAGAATTTTTTGAAGCTAGGAAGTATGTTTTTCAAGTGTTTTTTAAAGGAAAAAAATTTGGAAAACACAAATTTGAGAAAGCTGATCGATATGACCTAGGTGGGATTTTTTGCAATGATTAGTTGACAATGCATGGATCATTTTTTAATGTGGAGTATCTCAAATTTTGTTTCACTCAATTTGGTTGAGTATTGAAGGTTTTATGAGACAATGTTACTACTTGGGTCTATGTAGGCCTATTTTTTGTCGATTTTTATAATTAAAATTATATTATGTCCATGCATCATGATTAAATCATTTGGGATGCATCGATTCACGTGTTTGGGTCTATTGGTGGCTACGGTTGATGCTTTCGAAGTATTCTAAGGTTGTTATACCTAGTGTGTTGGTAATATAGTACTAAAGTTGTATGGATTTGTGTAGATCCATAACAGTGTATTGGTGTTGTTGTGGAGGAGTGCTTACTAGTTGTTATATTTGGTGCCTGTTTGTGTTGTTTTTTGTTGCAGATTGTAGTTGATCATCATGTTTGATGTGAGTGAGACATCTAATGCATTTGGGAGTGTTGATACTAGTGTGGGTAGCAAACCTACTGAGGTCCCTAATGCCTAAATTACAATAGTAAAATTCGATGAAACAAATTTTTTAACCTAGTCTCAATCTCAGAGGCAGTTGATGAGGTAGCGACCACAGTTATAGCAATGGAGGCCAATTTGGTGGTATGTCTAGTGATTGAAATAGATTGAGGTGTGAACACTATGAGCGTAGTTTTCATACCAATAACACATGCTGGGATCTTAAAGGCTGCCCTCCAGATTCTCAGGCTCAGACTAGTACTTTTCCTAGAGACCATTGTAGTAGCCAGTTTGGCAATAGCCAATCTAGTGTGCACTCTGTGGCTTTAATGTCATCTTATGAGTCTCCAGCTACTACTTCTACCACACCCACTGCATCTAATGAGATTTTATCTTGTTAGGAAGTTGAGGTATTTCATCGGTTTGTGGTCCAACTAGATCGTCTTCCTGCAGCTTCCATCTCCTCGTTGGCACATTCAGGTATACCTTCATCAGCGCTTAATGCATCCTTCTCTGTTTCCCCTAGATCCTGGGCTATTGATTTAGAAGCTAAAATTCCAATATTGACCCTAGAGGGGGGGTGAATAGGATATTTTAATATTCTTTTCAGATTACCCTAAATTCAATTGTTGTTTAATTAATTTATTCTTAGTGTTTGATTGCAATTGAATTGTGCACATGAATGAATATATTCAATTGTATTGCATGTGAGGCTATATCAATATATGCAATACATGACAATTTAAATGATAAACATAGAGGCAAACCACAAGCAATCACAATATACACAAGATGTATAGTGGTTCGGCACAATGGCCTACATCCACTTTCAAAAGCTCACCGCCGAGCTATATAAATTTTACTAAGATTGAAGTGTTACAATCAAGGCTAAAATTGAACCAAAGTCTAATCTACTTGTCAAGCAAGCTACACCCGGTGTCTCCGGTGGGTGTGGTCTATAATCTACTCTTCCGGTGTCTCCGATGAAAAAGCTAAGGGTCAACACTACTAGTGTCTCCGACGAAAAAGGTTTCCATAACTTAATTTAAAAGTTAAAGGCAAAGATTACCTCTTAAAAGTTGGTGTTGCCTTGCACACTAGTTGGGTTTACTCCTTGAGCAAGATGTGACTATTGCTCCCCAATTTCTTTTTGGTTGGTTCCTCAAGTTAGTTGAGCTACCACCAGTGGGTTGCTCTCTCTTGAGCAAGATATGGCTATTGCTCTCATATTTCTTCTCAAGGGTTTAGACAACCCTTGGATTCTTCCACTTGATGATTTGCCTTAGTATGAACAAGGTGGAAGTAAATGAATAGTCCTTTGGGTATAGATTTACCTATCTAAGCATTTAGAGAGATTGTCAAAGGATTTGGAGAATCAAATCTCTCATAGTGTTCTCAAGAGTGAGCAAAAGAAGATACGCTTTTGCTCATAACCATTGGTTTGCTCTTTGAGCTTTTTGCCTCTTATATTAGACGAAAATAACTTGTGTCCATTATATTAGAACATTCTCCAACGGTCAAAAAAGATAGGCCATCGATTTAGAACGAAATTTTAAAGTTCTGACCGTTGTACAGTGTTTCTACCACTTTGAATCGATCCAAATGCAAAAACACTCATAACCTGCAACCCGAGAGTTGCTAGCTCAATCCTGAATCGATCCAAATTATTTGAATCGAACTGGGATGTTTGGATCAATCCAAAGTCATAGTAAACAGCCCCAAACCCCTTGAGAAATCTACCGTGACTTGGGATCGCCCTTCATTAGTTCTGGAAGGTCCATAGACCTTTGTACATCCTCTATGGACCCTTGATTCACCGTGGCCATGCCATTTTACCTGTTTTACCTTTCAAGAATCCAGAATGAAGTGTGAACCCATCAGAATGTCTTGCAGGCTCCCGGATTGTTCTTTTGAAGCTTTCTTGACACTTGACGATGATCTCCATAATGCTTGGACCCAAGAACCTCACAGACTCTAACATGACACCATCATGTCCTAATCTATACAATACATGTATTTTACAATTCATGGAATTTACAATACATTACATTTACAGAAGCATCACATCATATGACTGGTATGTCGTCCTTATTTTCATCTTATCATGTGTGTTTAGGGAGGGATAAGACCCGTATAGCTGATGGATCTTATTCCTCTATTGCTGGTAAATGTGACATTGTTTCTAGTCCTTCTTTTCACTTATCTTTCGTCTTTCATGTTCCTAATTTTTTCCTTAATCTTTTTTCAATTAGTCATATTACAAAATTTCTTAATTGTAATGTTACCCTTCTTCATTCTCATTGTGTTTGTCAAGAATTCGAGATGGGGAGGACGATTGGCCAGGGATTTAAGAAGGATGGTTTGTACTTGTTGGATACTTCATCTACAGTTGCTTCACTTGTTCAATAAGTTGTTATGCCATCGAAGAGTTTAAATAAGAGTAGTCTTGAAGAGCTATTACAATGTCATAGCAAATTACGCCACCCCTTTTACTTTACTTCAAAAAATGTTTCTTTAGTCATTTTCTTCCCGTTCCCATATATGTTGTGAACCTTGTGAATTGACAAAGCAATGTCGCTTAGTTTACCCTATCAGCCATACAAGAAGTTCATCTTCTTTTGATCTAGAGCATTCTACCCTATTTACCTTCCCCTACTGTGTCTTTGTTCGGTTTTCGTTATTTCATCACATTTGTTGATGATTACAATAGAACCACTTAGGTTTATTTGTAGAAAGCCAAAAGTGATGTATCTTCTATAGTAAAGTCATTCATCCAGTTAGTCTCTACCCAGTTTGATGCTAAAGTTCGTGTTTTTCAGTCAAATAATGGAGGCGAGTACTTATCTAGAGGTCTTACTTCTTTCTTCAATGAGTCTGGTACCATTTATCAAACTACATGTCTTGGCACCTCAGAACATAATGGTATTACAGAACAAAAAAATTGTTAATTGTTTGAATCGCCCCAAAACTCATGTTTACCATGAATACATCCAAAACTTTCTGGTTTAAGGCAGTGTTAACTGCGGCTATTCTCATGAATCGCATGCCTTCCCATATCCTTCAGTTTAAGACTCCCCTGAACTGCTTTATCCCTCTTCAACTTTGTTTCCCCGTCCTCCAAAGACATTTGGATGTATATGTTTGTTCATATATGCAAATTTGATCGCATTAAACTAGACCCTAAAGCACTCAAATGCATCTTCCTTGGATAAGCAATAGACCAAAAGGGATATAAATGTTATCATCTAGGTACTAAGAAGTGTATGGTCTCTCGAGATGTGACATTTTTTTAAGGGACTCTTTTTTATTCTCAAAAGACTTCTCTTTAGGGGGAGAATGTTGTGATTAGGACGAAATGTATTCTATGTCTCCACCGCCTGTTCCATTACTTGTTTCATCTTTCTTTTTTTATGATGGTGATGGTCCTAAGGATGTTGGTGTTCAAGGGGAGAAATTAAAAATCATATATTCAAGAAGAGGGAAAGGAAAGGAACAAGACAAAGACAAGGAACAAGACAAGTTTACATCTCAAGCTCCCACTCAAAAGGCCTCTTTGGATCATATCCCTAAAACAGACATTGTTCATTCCTCAAGTGTTTCTCCTTCAAATACTTTCATTAATGATATTAATTTTCCAATTGCAATTCATAACGGTGTCAGGTCATATACCCATCATCCTATTTCTAACTTTGTTTCCATGAGTCAAGAATGGGATAAGCAAGGGGATAAGAAACTGTACTCAAAAAAGAAAACAGGGTTGCACTGAGGGCTTAAGGGCTGCATACTGTAGAGTAAAGGAAAGGGAAATTAGTGGACTGAAATAAGCTTGAACAAGACTGGGTAACAGGGAATAACAGGGTTTAACTAAGGACTGACAACAGGGCTTTGTTTAGGGTATAACAGAAGTTAAAAGGGCAGCAGGAAAGTGTTGACAGGGACTTAGGGATTTAGGTTTAAAACAGCCCAAGTATGAAAGAATATCAGTCACTGGGATTAGAAATAATCTGGGACAGCAACTTTACATATAGATTGTGAATAAGAGCTTAAACGAGAATGCTAAGGTTCAGGTTTGAAGGTCAAAGCTACAACCCAGGATTCTAGTATATTAGCAAGGCTGAAATCCTCAAAGAAGAGGTTCCATCAGTGATGGGGGCAACATTATACGACTTATGTATGTTCCCCCACATAAGACAGCTAGATTCTAGTGTATATGTTATGTGGGGATATTTAGGGTCTTATAGGAGGGATAACATTTATTTTATGTGTCCATGTAATAAGGCCAATAGTGCCAAAAAAAATTTGCTGTTTTTTTTTTACAATAATCCCATTTTTAATGTTTAACCCACTTTTTTAAAGATAAAAACTTACCCTTTTGACTTGATTTTGGTGTCATTAAATAAGTTTTTTAATTACCTTTCTAGCAAGACCAAGATTGCACAAATCCGATGTGATATGGGAAAGTTCTAACCAAATTACTAAAGGTGTCAATAAAAAAGGGAATAGTGTTTTCTTAGGAAGTCTTTTAGTAATTTAGACTTCTCAAAATTTTATGTTTTTTGCAAGTTTAGGATTTTGGAGAGGAAAATGTTATGTGATGAAAATGTGTCTGTAGTGTCTGAGGTGAATTATAAGTTAACACGTGTTGTGTTAAGGGTTTTAAACATCCAAAAAAGTGTCATGTTGAAAAAGTAGATGTTCAAAAAGAGACACCAAATTCAAAAACACATCATGGGTCAATCAGCGGCATACATACAAAGGTTTGTGTCAACACAGACAATCAGTCTCCTTTTAGAAAGTGTGTGTTTAGGAAATTTTAAATTTTAGAAAGTTTAGGCAGAAAATTACTTGTATTTTAAAATAATTTCTTGTTTTAGAAAGTTCTAATTTCATCAGGATGTAAGCATATTTAAAGGCACCCTCTCCCCCATAATTTTACAGTGAAGATTTGGGTGTTCCTAAGGTGTGGTTTTGGCCATGTTCTCCTCCCCAAGGGTTGACGCCATCTCCTAGGCTCCCTTTCTTCTCTCTCCATTGTGGGTTGTAGCATCGTAGATGCACATGTGAGTTTCTCTCACCCTCCCTCTCTCCTTCCATGAATATCTTTTTCTATCTCTCTCTTACTTTCTTATTGTTTTCTCTCTTTCTTTCCATTCTCTTCTCTGATTCTTCTTCTTCCTCTTCTTGAAAACTCCATTTAAGTACCTTCAAGTTTATGAAATTATTCAATTTTACCTATCAAAACTTATCAGAATTTCATGCATTTTTAATGGTAGAACCCTTAAAACATGTCAGAAACTACCCTAAATTTTTCAAAATTTTCTGACACATCACAGGGGCATTTGCATAATTTTCGGATTTTCTAGCCAAAATTACATAAATACCCTTTTGGGCTATTTTCTTCTATTTTCTCATCTTTTTCTTTTCTAACTCCTAATCTTCTTTCTGTGATTTTATTTTCTGATTCTTAAATTTTTGTGGCTAATCATTTCTAAACTCTATTCTTGAAATATCTTGCTTCCGCACTTTGAATTTGAAATTTATTTGAGGGCCTTGGAAATATCATGCATCAATTTTTGGTACCATCTCCATTGTTCGGCATCAATCAGTCCAGTTGATAGCCCAATCTGATAGGTTTAATATATAGTTTCAGAATGGCAATAAAAGGGGACTTTACAACTGCAGCAGGATGTATTAATTAAGGGTTTTGAGTTTAAACCTGAAATAATAATGGGTTCTTTTTCTGTAGGTGCCACAGGCTTTATAGGGAGTAAGTTTATGGTTCCAGACTGAAATCAGCAAGTTATGGTCTAAGGGAGCCGCATGTTGGATCAGTACCTTCTTGGCTTCTGAAGTCTAAGACAGCAAGGGAAAAGTGTGGGATTGATGGTTACAGGTCTAGGGTTCAAAGAACATATCAAGAAAGAGTTTCTTAATAAGTTTGAAGGCTCTTTAATGGCTAAACACAGCAAGGGAGAAGTTTAAATAATTGGGTTGCAGGTTTTGGGTTTCAAGAACTAAAGAAAAGAGGAAGAAAGAAGGAGAATAAGAAAAGTACATGTGCAGAGTCTCACCACAGCAGGGATTGGAATCTCACCAATCATGAAACCCATGGAGTCTCACCATGGAAAACAAGTCTCAGATTTTAGGGGAAGAAGACACCAGCCATGAGCTTCTCCTTCAAAAAAATAATATTCTATTCCATCATAATCAATACATGTCAACTGACTTGTTTTTATCAACTCAAATAACAAAAAATTTCAGAAGTTTCCAAAAATAGAAAATCTATTCAGTTGGACTCTTACCAAAGACTCACCTAATACCTACTCTCTAAAAGAGAACAAGTCAAAACGTGGGCTTCTTTGAATCTGTCAACCAGCCCTTATTTCAAACATAAATATGCTGACCAAAAACAATAATTAAAAAGACCTACATATCCTAAACACTCAAAACAGAAATATACTTGAGTAAAAACATAAAACAGCACTAAATAAGGACTACTAATAATCTAAACACTCCATGCAATGTGGCAAAGGTGACCCCCCATGATTGTCCACATGTGGACTCCACCAAGGCCCATGTGGACCCCACTTGTTCTTCCATGTCCGCATTAGTGTACCAATATCTTGTCACCCATTCCTCACCTTTGAGGTCATACAGATCTACTATGCCATCTTTCATCCTATATAGCATACTGATCTTGCATCTACTTACTATGATATTAATAGATTAATATAATATGATGATACTAGTAGATTAGTATGACTTATTTATGGATTTTAAAGTTAGGATGATAGAAAATGCTCATTTATATCATAAACATGAGCTGTACTTTATTCTAAATATTATCTATAATTTTTTTATATTTTAAATATTTTTATTGTTATAAAAATAAAAAGTGGCATGGCTCCCTGAATTGACTCTAATAATTCCTAACTGAGACTCCGTATTCAAGTCAAAAAGCCAAGACAGCAAGCTATTGTTTGGATTTTAATACAAATCCTTTGTGTGGATGTTTCATGATCATTTCCCAACTTTGTGGAATTATTGCTTTATTATGCAGTGTTTCTTATCATTTACTAAATCTGGTGTTCCAGGCATACAAGACAGCATGTCACAAGAGTATCAATTTCCTTAAACCATTGTAGATGGTTGTCTTACTTATGTAATGACTCTTAGATTTATATTGCTGTTTATTCTATCATTTCATGTAGATTCATAAAAAATAAAAAAAAATCCATTGTTTCAATCATGTTTCTATAACTTCCATCGTTTTTTCAGTGTTTTCATGGACTTACATAAACTTCCACCAATTAATTCCACTTCCACGGGAACCGGACATTGTAAAGAAGCTCTTGTATGAGGCACCACACAAGAGAACAAGGTTCAAGTTGTGTGCAATGTATGGGTTTATGTTTGGTGTTTAGGGGTTGGATAATCATGTAATAAAGCCTTTTGTGCTAGGAGATATTTGGGTTTTTCTAAGTCCAAGGGTATTTTTGTAATAATGCATTGTTACCAAGGGTATTTTAGTAATTTTAGTGAGAAAAGAATAAAGATCTTCACATGATCTTTATTAACCTAGAAAAGGCATATGATAGAGTACCAAGAGAGATCATTTAGTGGGTTTT